>RJWM01001522.1:0-153657 GCA_004363535.1 Dasyprocta punctata | reverse complement strand
CAGATATCACTGTGGTATGATGTTTTTAATTCTTCTGGGAAAATGCCCAGAAGAGGGATAGCTGGGTTGAAGGGGATCTCCAATCCTAACTTCTTGAGGAATCTCCACACTGACTTCCACAGTGGCTGCACCAGTCTACACTCCCACCAACAGTGGAGAAGAGTTCCTTTTTCCCCACAGCCCCTCCAGCATTTGTTGTCCTTTTTTAGAATACTATAGTTTTCAATGTATATGTCTTTTACATCCTTTGTTAGGTTGATTCCTAAGTATTTCATTGTTTTGGATGCTATTATGAAAGGTGTCATTTCCATAATTTCTCTCTCAATGAGTTTGTTGTTTGTGTACAAGAATGATAATGATTTTTGAATCATGTTGACTTTGTATCCAGAAAGAGTGGAAAAACATCAGTCCTCCAAATTCAAAAACCCAATCCAAAAATGGGCATCTGAGATGAACATGCACTTGTCAGAGGAAGAAATACAAATGGCAAATAAATACATGAAGACATACTCAACATCACTGGTCATTCAAGAAATGCAAATTATAACAACACTGAGATTCCATCTCACTCCAGAAAGAATAGCTGCCATCAAGAAATCAACTGATATCAAAAGTTGGCAGGGTTGTGGGGAAAAAGGAATACTTCTCCACTGCTGGTGGGAGTGTAGACTGGTGCAACCGCTGTGGAAATCAGTGTGAAGATTCCTTAAAAAATTAGGATTGGAAGTCCCACTTAATCCAGCTATTCCTTTTCTGGGTATTTTCCCAGAAAAATTGAAAATGTCATGCCACAGTGATATATGTGCACCCATGTTTATAGCAGCACAATTTGTAATAGCTAAATCTTGGAAACAAACAAAATTCCCATCAACTGCAGAATGGATAAAAAAAATGTGATATTTTTATACAATGGAATATTACTCAGCTATAAAAAAGGATAATCTTGAGGCTTTGATAGGTAAATGGAGGCAACTTGAGACCATACTCACAAGTGAAATAAACTCACATTTATAAATATCATATTACCTCCCTAGTATAAAAAATAATAGAAAATAAAAATCTGAAAGAGTAATAAGATCCTAAATATATACTAGATATATACTAGATACTAGAAAGTGCTCAAAAGGACAGAACAACTAGAATAGGGGAAAGGAAAAAAGGAAAAGATTATATGTATGCTGGTAAATACATATAAATGTATGTATGTACATGTAAGCTAGATAGATAACTATACTACTAATCTCTGTTAGTTCATCAAAAAGAACAGTTTGTGCTGTCATTGTTTCATTGATCACTTTTGTGCCTAGATTTTACAACCTGAACAAAAACTTCTAAGACAACAATATGCAACATATTAACTAATGTTAATTCCCTACTTTTTAAAAAAATTCTGTATCATTTCTATCCTTTTTTTTCTGTTTTGCTTTTTTAAAACTAAAAAAAAAATTAGAAAAGGAAAGAAAATTATGATCCACGGGTCACTTCTGGGTCTGATTCAACTACCTCACATTTTTTCTATTTTTTGAGTTTTCTAACTTTTAATGCATGGTAAATACTATGTCTAGGAACAGCTCCTCCCTCTAATATTAAACTTTTCTAAATTTCTTTATGTCCATAGATTTTTGAAGGCTTTTAAAAAGTACAATTTTGTTGTTGTTACTGTTTAGTGACTTGTGACTGTGTTGTCAGGGATAGAAGTCTTTCACATCTTCCTGTATCCTAGAGAGAAATGGAACATCTCACTTAGATTTCGTTGCCTAGCTAACATTCCTAAAACCTAGTGGCTTTAAAACAACAATCATTTGTTTGGCTCACTTTTCTGAGGGTTGAAAACTTAGCCTAGGTTCAGCTGGATGGTTTATTTGATCTTAGCTAAGGTAACTCATGCATTGGTAACCAGGTACTAGTCAGCTTGGAAGATCTGCTTTGGTGTGTTGGCTGGCTACTACCTGGTACAGTGGGGCACCTGGGTAACCTGCATCTCATCCTCCAGAAGGCAAGTTTGAACTTGTTCCCAGCCAACTGAGCAGCACAATTAGCAAAAATATGAAGACTTTTTGGGGTTCATGCCCCAAACTTATCCACTACCATGTGTGTCACATGTTATTGGCCAAACAAGTCACAAAGTCAGCCTAGATTCAAGAAACAGGTATACAAACCCCACTTAATGGAATGCACATCCAAGTCACATCATCAAAGGCATGCCTCATAGAAAAGTGAAAAATTGTGGCTATTTATGAAATGTACCAGTGTAACAATTTGTTCTTTTGAAAAATTTATTTTCATTTTCCACTCAACATTCAAACTAACTTTTACAAGAGAATGACGAAATCTATGTTTGTTGTGTTCCTCAGAAAACCTAATGAATCATAGGTTGTAATCATTCAAAACCAAAAATGCCTCATCAATGAATGCCAACAATGTAGGCCGATCATACAACACCTTCAGGGAGGGAGAGGTGTTGAGTTTATATTTGGAACAATGGTTTGGTTGGAGGGGGGTGGATACTGTAAAAATAGCACAGTCAACTTGGGACATACAGGAAAGAACAAAATCAGCTTGGATCAGGGTTAAAGTTAATATCATAAGAAAGATGATTGAAAGAATCAGAGAATCTGCAGTAATGACAAGCCAACCAACTTTAAATATCTGTAGATTCATTTGGTTTAACCCTTTGTTTTAAATCTGGAATGATGGCTTATCTTATCTATCTTATTTCATATTGACATATAATTCATATACTATAAAACTCACCATTTTGTTTTGTTTTGTTTTGTTTTTTGTCTTTTTGAGACAGGGTTTCACTATGCAATTCAGGCTGGACTTGAACCCACTTCATAGCCCAGGCTGGCCTCAGACTCACAGCAATCCTCCTGCCTCATCCTCCCAAGTGCTGGGATTACAGGACTGTGCCGTCACACTCAGCAAAACTCACCATTTTAAGTTGCAACATCCAGTGGCTTTTATTTGTATTCACAAAGGTATATTCACAGCTATGTAATTCCAGGGCATTTTCATCAGTCCAAACAGACACCTCCTACCCATTACTAGTCACTCTGCATTTCCTCCTCATTGTAGCATCTGGAAACCACTGATCAACTTTCTGTGGCTATGGGTTTGCAAATCTGGACATACGACGTCAGTGGTAGTTTTTTGTGACTGACTGTCTTTCATTTGGTGTAATATTTCTAACATTTAGCCATGCTGCAGCATCATATGTCAGTACTTCACTCCTTCTTATGGCTAAGTAATATTTTATTCTATGGACATATTTTTTTTTTGTACTGGGGATTGAGCTCACAATCTCATGCCTGACAGGCAGGCACTTATGCCACTGAGCTAAATCCTCAGCCCTGGACATATTTTAAAATCTATTCATCAACTGATAGATATCTGGGTTATTTCTACTTTTTTGCTATGAACATATGTGTGTAAGTTTTTGTGCAAATTTAAGCCTTAAATTTTCTTAGAACTCTGGGAGTAAGATTGTTAGGTCATTTCGGTTTACTCTTAAAGTCAGCACTAGTGCCAAGAGCAAAGAATTTTCTGCCAAAAGAAACCACATTCACAGTAGAATGCACTTCACTGAGAGTTAACAAACTACCTGTTCCTGCAATGGTAGAAGGATATGCTAGATGAGATTCTTGGCAGACACAGGACATGAGAGTAACAAGAGGCAGGAATACAGGGTTTGGGGACAAATGTTCTGAAGATAAGCTACTTGAATTCAGTTTTGACTTCTGCTAATTCCTTTGTGTGACCATAGGCAAACCATGTCATCTGGCTTAGTCTCTGAATTTCCTCATCTTGAAAATAAAAGCACCTTCCCTTATATTAAAGTGTATAGTACCTGGGAAACTCATGGCAAAGCTTGACACAGAGTGAATGTTCAAACAATAGAAGCTACTAATATTGTCATCATTGTCATGAGATCAGAGTATTAGAAATCCTTTTTTTAAAATAAAAATTGGATGCCTTCTTATCATTTCATTGTTCTCACAATCTTTCTATTTCTCAGTTTATCAACAGTTTTCTTTCCAAATACTACTTTCTAGACATAAATAGGTTTAAAATCACTTGGAAAGTAACTACATCATTCCTTAGAGAACTGATCTATTTCAGATTCAAAGGAGTGAATTCCAAGTTGAGTTTGTAACCGAGCTGTAATTACTTGAGGGGAATCCAGCGTCCCTTAGACCAGCAACATAGCTGCTGCATCGAGGACCTTAGTTGTCCCTTCCAACTCTCAAAGGACTCTGTGGCCTTGAAACAGAACCTACAAACACAGACCTCTGGGGCTCCTCCCTTATATTCTCCAGGAAATTTCTGATCAGTTTCTCTCTGAGTCACCCACACCATCCACGATGATCACCACAGGCCTACTGAGAAGTCTAGAGCTCTTAATTATACACAGATTGAAAGGTTTGTCACCAAGTGCCTGTGCCCTGAATGCCCGGAGGAATCTAGCCTTTAGAGCAGAGGTTTAGAAGTCAGGAGCTGAGGGATAAGGGACTGGGTTCTTGTGTGTTCCTTCTCCTCACCAGTCCCTGGAGCAGTAGTGGCAGACCTATGGCACATGTACCACAGCAGGCTGTTCATTATCAGTGAAAGCTCTGAAAGATTCATCATCACTGCTAGACCAGCAGTGCTAGTCCATCACAGCTAGACCAGCACCATCCCTGGAGGCATGGCAGAAATGTGATCTGTGCCAGGCTTCCATTTATCAAGATCCCAAGTGGTAGATGCAGTGAAGTTGGAGAAGCTTGACTTCAAGCCACTTGAGCAGCAAATCTGCTTCCTAAGAATTGTTACACAGTGCTTTCCATGTACAGCATTTTGCAAATTATAGAGAATTAAACCTCAGGGCCCTTGAGGGCAGAAACAGGTTATTTTCATTCTTTGTATAGGGCCTGTAGCCATAACCAAAACAAAACTGGCTCTTAAATGTTGGATAAACAGAGATCGAGCTCTGGTACAACCTCAGGAAGTATCCAGGAAGGTGAAGAGAAAGGATTAATATTTGTTGTACACTACTATGTGTTAGATATTATTACTCTGAAAGTTAATTATTTTAGTGCCATGTGCAATTGAAGAAAATCAACTCAGAAAAATCAAGTAATCTGTCCAGGACCAAAGAATTCATAAGTCATGAAACCAGTATCAAATCAAGGATACTAAGTTACTAGAACAGGACAGAACAGGGGCCTCAAGATCCAAATCCATCTAAGTCCAGAACTCAGTTCACCACTGAGTGTACCACCAAATGAACAGTTCATCAAGCAGATAAATGAGGTTAATGAAATAATGCCAAGAGCTCTTTAAATAACAGCTATATAATATATACATCATATGCAACATATATATTATATATGTGTATGCGCAGATATCCAGTAGCCTCTATAGCTGTGGATTCCATACCTATGGAGTCAGCCAACTGTAGTGAAAGAATATTCTTTAAAAACTGTATTTATACTGAAGTTGTACAGATTTCTTTCTTGTCAGTATTCCCTTAAAATACAGCATAACTATTTACATAGCATTTACATTATATTAGGTATTTTAAGCAAACTAGAGATGATTTGAAGTGCACCAAAGAATATGTGTAGGTTATATGAAGGTACTATGCCATTTTATAGACGGACTTGAGCACCTATAAATTTAGTATCTGTACCAGGACCTGGAACCAATTTCCAAGAAATACCAAGGGATGATTTTGTATGTATATTTATATGTACATATATAAAAATATAAAATAGACATATGTGCATAAGGAGAGACACAGAGAGAAAACAAACTTAATATTTATCAAACACCAATCCTAAGCACTCTACACATGTAAATCAGCTTAATTTTTGTAGCAATCCCATGAGGAGGTTCTACTATGTCCATTTTACAAACAGGCAAATGGCGACACACAGAGATTAGCACCCATTAGAGCTGAGCCAGCCGATGTGGCAAAGCCACGATTCCAGTGGTGGCCCCAGAGCGCATGTTGTCACTAGCTGTGCTATGCAGTGAGTAGCATAAAGAGGGGGAAAATTGACTGTGGGGTGATTTGTCACTCCATTATAGCTTCTACTTCCCCCAAGATGCTCCCAACACTCCATATCAGTTACAAATCTCCTTTGGTCAAAAGGGAAGTCCTACATTTTAGACATCACTAAGGTAAACCAACTCCCAAGCAGACAGTTCCGCCAGATTCTAAGACCCACATCCACAGGAGAAAGGAAAGCAGTCTCTCTTGCAAGAGCTCGGGTATGCTTGTTCTGTCCTGGTGCCTCGGCTGCCCTTGTTCTTAGCAGATGCTGCTGCATTACCCAACTCCTCCACTCTCTTCTCCTCACTGCTAGTCCATCTTAGAAGACTTCTTGTGTCTCCAGCCAACTACAATGAGCTTGTTCTGCCTGTCTGGAGTCTAGTCGCTCTTGTCCTGGGCTTTGTTCCCAGCTAGAAGCTTGACGTGAGGTCTTGATCCCAAAGATTAACAATAACACCCAGTCTCTTTTCTGATGTCTGGGGCCACACCTGCTCATTCCCAGCACCCTTTGGCCCTGTAAGAGTCATCACCCTTTGTTTTGGTCCATGCAATCATGCACCCCAGTCAGGGTCTCCTCTCCAGTGGGTGGTGAGCTTGTCTCAGCAAAACCTTTGCTCTTCTGAGAACACAATCCAATTAGCTTCCACCTGTGTGAGAAACTCTAAAGTGCTCCACTTAAATAAACCAAATGGCATCTTTCAAGAGAACATTTGATGCTGCCTGCATTCAGTATCACTAATTTATTTCTAAACATTTCAAAAGTTATGCTTGCAACAAAAATACATTTTCCTCTCATATGACGGAACTGGCTCATGCTCCAACTCATTTTTCTAGTTACAGGAATGCTAAGACATTTTAAATTATTTACTTTGCATTGATGGTTCTCAAAATTTAGTGTACATAGGTTAGATGTCAAGAACACAACAAAAATTAATTTGCTATTTCACTTCCCCCTCAGGTCAGATATTAGCAGTCTGGGGTGGGACAATTGAGGATCTGCATTTCAAAAAGAAACCAACACTGGTAACCCCCTCTTCACCTTTTATCTGCCAGGGGCCCCAGTACTTTGAGAAATACTGTACCAGAGTGAGGGTGTTCATGGATAGAATTGAGGGTTCTATGAACTTGGGTGGGTAAAAGCTTTATAGCCTTATTTTCAATATCTTTTAATAAAATTTAGCATTTCCTTCAATAATAAATACAGGTAACAAGCCACAGTTGTAGTTACTAGTAACTACAAATTTGTCACCAGTACAAATCAGATATTTCCAAATCACACAAGTTTTGCGTGTCTCTCAAAACATTTTTTACATTCACTAACTCTCCAGACTGATAGTTGTTTGCAGTGGGATGAATTCCACTGCAAGCCAGCGGCACACAGGATAACCTGAGAGACTTGCCACTAGATCTTGTCAATATGTAAATTTCAAAAGCACATCATAAATTTTGTTTTTTGTAATATGCTGGTAATGGCAGTTTAATAGAACTGGTTACCTTCATAATTCAACGATCATTTTTTGCACTTAAAACAGTATTGGAAGAGGAGATTGACAAGGTTCTTTAGACTACTCAAAGGGTTCCTCCAGATGAAAAACAAATGTGCAGAAACCTATACTCAGACCCTGTATTGCCACCTTTCATTCCATGCCGATTACAGGGCAAGTTGGCTGGTGACACTTATGTGACTCAGAGAAAGCCAGTGGATACACTGGGTGGAGACAGTCGGATTCTCCCTCTAGGTGGTCAGTAGAAGACTCTAGGGCTGAGAGGTCTGTAGAACCAGGACTGGGATGAATTCCACTGCAAGCCAGCGGCACACAGGATAACCTGAGAGACCAAGAGCTGGCCTGCAGAGAAAATCCAGACGGGATACTGAAGTCAGCAGAAACAGGCTCCATGATCTCCGTCTATGCTAGGAAAGGGGCCAAGAGAGAAGTATTGTTCTAGTTACCACATGCCTTGCCCTGCCACATGAAGTGCACTTCCTTCTTTATAATCTCTTTTCCTTCCCTAGCTGGAGTCTCCGCTTCTCACGTCAAGTCCTTCACTACAATTGCACGTGTGCCCCTTACTACTTTTTCAGTGTCTGTGTTTGTGCACATCATCCCTCAGCCACACTGTGGCAAAGAGTCTGGATTTTCACATCAGATGTCCTGAATTCATCCCGTGCCACCATTAAGAAGGTGGTCAAGTTACCTAGCCTTTCTGTGTTCTGTTTCCTCTTCAGAAAAATGATAACAGAGCAGTAGCTAATATGGGCATCAAATTAATAATATATGTAAACTATATGCCTGGAACACAAGAGAGTATTCGGTGATTGTGTGCAATTACGATGCCCACTATCCCCAAGCAACAGGCCTTAACTCCATGTGATCCATAGCTGCTCACCTCCCTGCACCACGACAGGGAGGTCTCTCTGGAACTGCGACCCTCCACGGGCTGACGTTCTTTATTGGCAAACTTAGACTTGTTCCTCGTGAAAAGCCTTCCTGGGCAGGATTGTGAAAATTCCCTACTGCAGTCTTGCTCAGTTACTAGGATATATTTACCTATTTGTAAGACAGTTATTTTTCTCTATTTGTCTGTGCCAAAATAGAGTTCATGTCACAGCTCCACTAACTCCTAGGCAAACATCTTAGATCCAGGCTGAGGGTGGAAATCTTCAGCAAGTGCAGTGTGCTAGACAGAGTAACAAATGCATCCTTGAGCCAGACACTCTGCTCTGAGGAAGGATGACCAGCTCTTTGGGCTGACCATGTGACCTTGTGCCTCTCCCCCACAAGGTGACCCTGAGTACCTCCCCTCCTACCAACAAACACCGGGCAGCACCAGGCTCCAAGCACAAACACTACACTATGACTGCTCTTCCTCCACGCACACCTACCCTTGGGGCTGTCAAAGATGTGGACTCAGGGACCTTGTTTCAAGGGTCCAATTTCAGATCTCAAATCTATGTGGTTTAACCTCTGCCCCTCTATCATTGATGGACCCATCAGGGAAGTCACCTTGGGTCGATGTGGAATGCTAGAAAAGCTTGTCTAAGATTTTTTCCTGAACATCAGGCAGTTTCATTGCTGCATTGGGGTTTATATTTTTTAAAAAAGATTGATGGGAAAATAAAAACTTCTGAAGTTCAATTAGAACAAACCCCTTCTGTCTAAAGATGAAAAATATAAATTGATCTAGACGAATGCTGGTCTAATTCTTAAAGTTATTTGCAGACACAGATTATGAAACCTCCTTATTGCCTTATACACTTTAGTCACGCTAACATTAGAAATGCTACAGGAAAAACAACAATTCTAATAATGAGAGTGAGCATTTAGTAAGTGGTAGCTATGTGCCAGAGACTTTTCTAAGTATGTTCCTTGTGTTTCTTCATTTAATTTTCACAAAAGAATGAAGCATTATCACCCCAATTTACAGTGAGTCATACAGAGGTTAGGCAACTTACTTCCCCAGGATCACCCTACGGTACCTCAACATCAACCTGCTACTGGCTAGAACTTCTGCTGGAAGCTGATCCTATTTTCTTAGGTACTCAAAAATCACATACAGCAGCCTTTTCTGCATTCCATAAACATGGCGACGAAGCATCCCTGCCCTCCTCAGTCTGCTGTCTCCTGCAGGCAGTGCCAGTGAGCACTGTCCAGTCCTCCACCCTGCCACAAGCTTGTGTGCCATGTGGCCGTATGTTTCTCTGGGATTTAAACTCCTAGTCTGTAAAATCAAGGTGCTAGGCCTGGTGATACTAACAGTTTTGCCTGGTCTACCGTTAAGTTTTTAGAAAAAGAAAGAAACTTAGTCTAAGCATACCTGATGACCAGTGAATGGTAACCATTTGTGATGGTCAAAGCTCAAAGCCCTCTGACTTCACCATTGCCAGGGTGAGCTGATGATCAGAGAGGTGAGTTCCCCAGCTCTGGAGGGAACCATCATGAAAGCACGTGAGCTGGCCAACTCTCCTGCTGGGATGGTTCTCCGACTGCCAGTTCCAAGGCTGTCTCCATGGCCTCTGGCAAGGTTTCCAAAGGGTGCTTGCATGAATCACAAGGACACCAGCTGGGGACTTGTTAATGACTACTCAACTGACTGAATCAGGATCCCTAGAGGTAGCACCAGGAATCGACACGTTCAGTACAGACCCCTGGGTGAACTGGACAACACCAGGAACCACAACATCAGGTGCTCTAGGTCCAGAAATGGTGAATAATCTCTTATCCTTACTCCAGATTCAGATCTGTCACATGTACCAGCTCAGGAGAGAATGGAAAGTTTGGACATTTTCACCCACTCACCTCTTGGGCTTTATTTACAGGAATCAAGAACGATTAAGAACATCTTCAAGTTTCTAAACGCAGAGGTTTTACCATTACCACACCCTCTCTGCATGTCTTCCATCTTTTAGCTGTCTGCATGGACACGGCTGTGAACCTTGCAAGTGAAAATGGCACAGCACTAGACTCTGTTCTGGACTCTCAGCTGGAAGCCTTATCACAAACAAACACTCCCTTGCCTAGTAATGAATTGTTCACATCATAACTGCACTGACATGCAGGACCATGATCTAAGCTTCGTACTACAACAAAAGCTCCTGGAACTCCCTGGATCATGTGGTGAACAAGTCAATGTGGATCATGTGGAGCAGCAAGTCAATGTCCTGCCATCTGTCCTTGACCTCATTTTTTGGGAAAGGAACTTTCAGACATGTACCTGGCCCAAGGTGTGTGTTGGTCGAAGCTCTCTGTATCCCTACTAATTGCAGCCATGACATTAGCTTGGGCTAATAGCAGAAGTGGAAGTGAATCGTGCCTTTATTGGATTAAAGCTTTGAGATCCTGGGTATGATTCATTATGGTTATTTCTCCCTGCAATGGCAAGAGATAACACTCCATCATCATGGGTGCTGGAGACAGGAAATTCAGACCAGAATCCCTCGTCACTGACTACGGACATACAGCAAGAGGAGGAAATCACTTCATTGTATTAAGTCAGTAAGATTCGTTATTGCATCAGGATATAGTCTATGCTGATTGAGATACAACATGACTCAGCGACTTTCAGCTCAGGTGGCACAACTGAAGCACCTGGGGGACTTTAAAATAAGTGCCTGGACACATCTTAAACCACTGAAGACATGACCACTCATTAGATTTTGAGAGAATCTCACCATA
This sequence comes from Dasyprocta punctata, assembly GCA_004363535.1. Classification (NCBI taxonomy): domain Eukaryota; kingdom Metazoa; phylum Chordata; class Mammalia; order Rodentia; family Dasyproctidae; genus Dasyprocta; species Dasyprocta punctata. The sequence goes on along the minus strand of RJWM01001522.1, from coordinate 142,446 downwards.
AATATACAGAAGGGGGTACACTGAGAAACTTTCAGGCTAGCATTTTGAAGTAGAGAGAAACAGTAGTGAGTTTTTAAACACATAGAATAATTTAATATCTTTAATGATAATTTTAAAGCAGCAGTTTATAGGTATTTCTAAATAAAATACTGAATGGTGTGCTTAGTAAACAACAGCAGGAGCCTCTGAGATGTCTGCGTTGGTTGTGATTTTTGCTGAGAGCTGTGACAGCACTCCTGATCTACCAGCAGATACTCCTATCCCCGCCAGTTTAATTAACTTTCGTCATGTGCTTCACTGAGTCTAGAAATGCAAAATTATCTGGCTGTGTCCAGAGATTTGTCAGACATAACTTGGAAAAAAAAAGCTACTTTTAATTTACTGTAAGGAGAGAAAAGGAAGAAGAAGGAGGAATTCAGAAACAACAGAAATGCATCACTGTAACCCCATGTTCCTAGAAAACCCTTTGTTTTGAAAACAAGAGAAACTAGTTGGACATGTGACAGACAAAAACTCAAAATAATCAAAATTTGCTCTAAAAAAATATTCTGTTATTAGAATGCCTGGGGAAATGGCATCTCCTAAACAGCGGGGATCGGCCGGTCTCCAAAGACAAACTGGAAGGAGGAAAGAAAAGGCTGTTACAGAGATGACGCTGTTGATACCTGGAAGAAAGCCACCTTCTTGGTAATTGGCTAAGATTTTAAAACTAAAATACTGTTCATTTGGCTGACCCAGAGTTACAGAATTACAAGTGCAGGAAAATTTTCCTTTTGCTGGGAATATGAAGTCTCTAGTGGAAAAGCTGGGCTCCAGATGCTTCTTTGAAGCTGAGCAAAAACTATTGCTGAACTCTTCCAGAATTATCTTTCACCTACAGATCAACAGCTTCACACTGGCAGCACCAACAGCAGAGGGTGGTTTCCCTCAATATTCAGTTTGCCATGACTACTGTTTCGACTCAGTGAACAGGAAGTCAGAGACTCGTGGCCCTTTCTCAAGGGGGAAGAAGGGAAGCTGTCAGAAATCAGAGACAAGAACCTCATTTGCAAGTGGACCATTAATTTTCTATAACATATCTGCCTGTGAAATATGTAAATTTGGTTTCTAAAGACCATGATCACAGGCGATCTTCAGGAAGAGGAACAGTCTAGGAAGATAAAGCCTTAACACTTTAAAAGCATTTTTTTTTTATTTAGAAAAAAAGAAATCTCCTTCTAACCTCCCACCTCAACATGCACGCTCCTGGCAGACATTGTTAATCAATCACAATTGTCATTCCTGCTGAGCCTGGATGTGGCCGGAATGCTCAACATCTTATTCTAGGTAATCAGGAGCAGTCAATTCAAGTTAACATGCATGATGACACCATGTTCTCCATCTCTGAATGTAAGATTAGGCAGAGCCTCCAGTGCATAGCAGAAAATCCAAGTACATGCCAAGAGTCAGAATTGCTTGAGACAGATAGTATTGGTTTCCTACCAACAACAACTCATCCTTGCCAGAAAAGCTCCAATTTTGCCCAGGTAACTACTCCCCCTTTTATAGAGCCATGTGCTTCAAGGACAGTAGATCCCAACTCATTTCCCAGGAGGCAAATTACATGTGGGCCAAGCCAATCACAGTGAGTCTTCTCCTCTGCCAGGATCTGGTCAAGTTTGAGATACCAAGGACCATGAAAAGAGTAGGGTCTAAGGAAGAGGAGGGAGGCTTACCATGAAGACATGGGAAGAATCTGGGGAAGGCTTCTTTTCTAAAGAAGGAAAAAAAAAAAAGGAAGCGAAGGAGGGAAGGAAGGAAGAAAGGACCTCTCATATTCTGGACACGCATATTTAGATATGCTACCATAACCACTTTTCGATGAAGGGGAAAGTAAGGCTGAAAGACAAACCATTTTGCGAAGATTGTCAGAGTAAAATGTTAAGGAAAAGCCTGTTGTTTTTTTTTAAACTACTTCAGGACTTCTAAATATGACAGGTAAGAAGTTCTCTCTACTGTTTATGTAAGCTCGGTTAGAGCTTCTGTTTTTTTTCACTTATATAAAAACAGTTAATACATGGGAGGGGCTCTGACAGATGGGCAAAAGGAGATGGCCACAGCGGAAATGGGGACCAGACCGACAGCCACAAAAGACAGGGAAAGAAGCACTTCTGATGTTAGCAAGCATGACCCTGCCCATGACCTGAGTTTGAGTTCCAAACCAGGTAAGCCAGAATACCTCTCTGGGAGAAAACCAGCTAAGGAATAGGGTCACAGTATGCGACCACAAGGCTGAAAACAGGTATCCAGGGTTCACAACTACAGACAAAGTAAGTGAAGAGAAAAAGAAGGGGAACAAAATCGCCAGCCATCTGCCAAGCTCTCTGATCAGGTAATGTGTCTCACGATCCTGTTAAGGTAGGTCAATTATCCCCAATTTCTAGATGAGAAAACTGAGGTAAAGAGAAGGATTAGCCCCAAGGTTATCAGCAGCACTGAGGTTTGATCCTGGGTCTGACTCTCAAGTTCAAGCTCCTTCTATCTGTCAACTTCTTTCTTAAGAAATAAGAAAGTGAGCCAAGGATTTAGCTCAGTGGCATAAGCGCCTGCCTGGCAGACATGAGGCTGTGAGTTCTATCCCCAATTCCAGAATGAAAGAATGAAAGAAAGAAAGAAAGAAAGAGACTAGGAAAAAACACTGAGTTCCACCTGGTTGGAAGTTTAAACTTGGGCTTCTTCAATACTCCAACTTGGAACTGGACTGACCTGGGCTACTAAGTAAGGACTAGGGCTCCTGAATAAAAGGGGAGGAATTTGAACCAGCAGCCTTATTTGCCACAGTAATTGTGAGTGCAGAACCCAGACTTCTTTAAGGACTCTGCCATCAAAAGCAAGAAATACCAACCATCGACACCTGTCGGTGGTGCCTCTGAAGGAGCAACCTATGGTGGCCCCTTCCTGCAGTTTGCATGCCAGAGGTCACCGTGGAGTGGCCACCAACATGGACCCACTGGGACTCGGAAAATTATTAATGTATTGGTTTCCTGTTTTTATGAAAGCAAAATACCACAAATTTGGTGGCCTACAAACACAAAGTTATCTCTTACATTTCTGGAGGTCAGAAATTCAAAATCCATTTCACTGGGCAGAAGCCAAGGTTTTGGTGCTGCTTCAACCTCTTAGGAAGTTCCGGAAAACTCATTCCCTTGCCTTTTTCAGCTCCTAGAGCTGCACATCTTGTATTCCTTGGTGCACAGCCTCATCCTCTAGTTTCAGAGCCAGGAGAATAGAAGCTTAAAATCTCTGTTTCTATTTCCCCACGGACCCTTTTCTCTCTACTGTAGTCAAACCTCCAGAACAACATTAATGATTATATTTAAGGACTTGTCCAGATAACCCAAGACAAATTCCCCATTTGAAGGTCCTTAATCACATCTGCAAAATCCCTTTTCCACAGATGTCAGCCCTTCCAGATATCAGGAATTCGTATCTGTATATCTTTGGGGCCATTATTCTGCCTACTACAGGGAATGGTATTAACTCTATCATTTATTAGCTATGTGACCTTGTGCAGGTTACTCAGTACCTCTGAATTTCTGTTCTTTTGTCTATAAAGCTGGATATTAATAATAGCTTAGTTATAGGACTACTGTAAAGATTTAGGAAGAAAACATGTTAACTCTTAGCACAGTCCTTGGCACTTGAATATCATCATTAGTGGAAACAACTCCAAGTCTGAAGCTACAGCACTCTGAGTGTGGCTGTCCCACAGGTCAGCTGTGTGTCCCTGGAAAGTCACATTAGCTCTCTGAGCTATTATTCATCTGAAGAATGGGGATGGTAACATACCACGTAGCTCTCTGAGAGCGTTTTGGGAAAAGAATGACTGCTGCACATCATGAACCCCACATATAGTTGGAACCATTAAATAAGGATAACAGTGAGAATGAGAACAGCAGAAACATTAACAAAGTCTATTGAGCACTGACTATTTGGAAGCATCATTTGAACTTCTCTGCATAGATTTCCTTGTTGAATTTTCACAATTGTCACAAAGATAAATAGGTCCTATTGTCATCCCAGTTTGCAGATGAAGACAGAAGCAGAGAAAAGTTCAGTAACTTGGCCAACGTCCCACAGCTGGAAAGTGGTTTTATGATTTTTCTGTGGTAGGCATAACAAATTGCCACAAACTTGGTGGCTTTTACACAACAGAAATAAATTCTCTCACAATTTTTTGAGGTCAGAAATCCAAACTCAAGGTGTCAAGAGAGCCATGTCCCCTCTGCAGACTCTAAGGGAAGATCTTTCCTTGCCTGTTCCAGGTCCTAGTGTTACCAGTGGTCCCTGGCTTCCTTGGCCTGAGGACACATCACTTCACTCTCTGTATTCACCACCACACGGGTGACGTCTCAGGAGATGTGCTGAGAATCTCCCTTATTCTTCAGAGCCACGCGATGTTGGAGCAGCTAGTCATGGGTGTGGTCATAGATGGTCCCAGAGCAAAAGACCCCAGGAATATACATCTTCCTCACCCCACACCCATATACGTGGACTCTGTTAGCTCATGTTTCGCTCAAAACTGATTTTACTTCAAACTGAGGCTGAGCCCTGTTATCATTCCTTAATGTCAGAGTAATGGCAGTGTGATACCCAGGCTTTCATGCAATATATCATCCCTGCAAACTCGGATCCTAGCTAGACACAGCAGAAATCAGCCTCCCCACTTCCCAATGTGCTCTCAGCCATCAATATTGATGGTGTGTCATCAATCAATTCCGGCAGGCTTTTACATGCTCTCATTTTTAACCAAGCCTTACCATGCATTACAATGGAATATTTAAAACCATGCACACATTTTGTCAAGCCTTCATGACCACCAAATGCTCTCTGGTTTGCAGATCCAAATATTATTCATTATATCTAGAAAGGTGGCACGCAAAAGTAAAGAAACCATGCAGGAACCAAGTGTGATTAGGACAGGGATGGAGAAACACTATCAAAATCTGCCTCTTGGGCCAGACTTCAGACCACAGTAGGAATTTCAAGCATGAATTCACATCCCCTCACCTCCATGGCTGTTTTGGTCACCTTCTTGTGATCAAGATGCCAGGTTTGAATCCAAGTCATCATCATGTGAGCTTCAGCAGGTTTCTTCTCCTTCACCAGCCTCACTGTCCTCATCTGCAAAAGAGGATTATCCCACCCATTGAGGGAGTTTCTAGGGACTTCAAGCCTTGCACACCTCTGGGCTTTTGCTCAAGAATCATCTTTGCAGTGAAAACCTCTCTGACCATCCCATTTCTTAATTTCATTGCTGCTTCCACCCCATCCCAGGCAAGGTCAATCCTCCTTAGCAGGTACCATTTGTCATGGCAATTGTCAGCTATCTCAGACTCTCGAGTGTACATTCAACAAAGACAAGTTTTGTCTGTTCTGTTCATTGATTACCTCCACCCGAAGATCCCAGGGCAGTGCCTAGATGTGGTAGCTGCACACTTTAATACTGAGTAAAAGGACAATGTGCACAATGGACCCTCGTGTAGTTTTCCCATTGCCTGGATAGAGACAGATTGAGCAAGTAGGAGCAACAGCACAGCGGCTTAGCACTCACTCTGTGAGAGAGCGCGCAGTGAGCCTTGTGAGCGACGTCCCCAGTGGTCCTGAGAGGCAGTGGAGCATGTCCCACTTCCTAGAGGAGGACTCCTGGTGTTCTCGTTCAGAACATCCTGCACAGGCCACTCAGGCCTGTCCCACGCTGGCTCTTCCCTGTGTGCTTCCACAGGACTCAGTCCTCGTTCTTCTGTCACAGGGACCACACTCTATCATAGATCCTCTGCCCTGAACCACTTGATCTCCATGCAAATAGAAACCACGACTTGGCCATCTCTATGTTGTCATCAGGTAGCAGTTGCTCCATGAATTTGCGATGAATAAATTAATAAAGGTGAAGTTTAAAATTCAGAGTAGAATCAGAGACAATAAGTTGTGGCATGTGGATCGCTACTCCCTCCAAATCAAAATAAATGAACTTTTGTGCCTTTTCTTTTCAAACACGGACTTTGCCTCAAAATCCTTCTCCAGGCCATCATTCCCAACTCATCAGAGTTGTCACAGCTATCAACCATTCCTGACCTGGCAATGGTGGTTAGACCCCCAGACCACTTCCTCCTCTCTTTGGAAATGCAGTCTACATTTCTCTTCATTCTTGACAGTAACTATGTCCATGTGACAGAGTTCCAGCAGGAAGGAGATGTGTGGGAGTGATGGGCGTCTGATCCAGGGCTACTCTACTCACAGAGGGTCTCCCATGTTTCTTTCTCCTCTCTGAAAAGTGATGCAGATAAATGTCATGACCTTAGAGGTTTAATGTTAAAGACAGTGGGCCCACGAGAGACAAGTATTCTGGAGCCCCAAATCACTGCTCAGAGGGGAGCCATCTGCCAGCCAGAAAAGCTCATTTACAAGAACAGTAACTAGGCATAGTTGGGAGGCAGAGGCAGGAAAATGGCAAGTTTGAGGCTGGTTTGGGCATCATAGTGAGATTCTGTCTAAAAATAAAATAATAAAAAGAGCTAGGGTTGTGTACCACTGGTAAAGCACTTGCCTTCTCTGCATGAGGCCCTAGGCTTGATTCCCAATATCACAGAAAGAAATAAAGAAAAAGTACTAAATATTTAACACTGAACAATTTGAGATAGTATATTACAGAAGTCAAAATTACCTTAACTAGTAGGCCATGGGCTATGTTTTTTGGCTTTTTTCAAATTCTCTATTCTAGCTCCTGATTCATGTAATTCATAAATTTCTCATTTGTTACATAGGTGGCCAACAGGTACTTTCTAATAGCTTAATGAGGCATGCGTGCTTCCAGCTGTATTGATACCATGTCACAGGCCATACTGAGCACAACTTTCAGCTCTCAGAAATACTTAAAGCATTGCATGATGCATTTTCTATCTTCAGACTATGGATTATCTTGTTGGGGAAATAAGAAGTATGTGAGTGAATTCATTGGTTATCCCAATGCACCCTGAAGAAATGGAGCAATAAGTGACAAAAACAATAGCTACATCATTACCCATGTGCCTCAGGCATGGTACTCATCCTCACCTACCACCAACACCCCAGTAGCACAAGCAAAACCACTGTATCATTGGCCCAAAGACACTCTAAGTAAATACAGGCAAAGTGCATATAGCAGTTTCTGGCACAGAGTAAGCATTCGACTCATGTTAGCTTCAATTTTTGACAGACAGAATAGCTTACTCTAGCTAGAACGGCAGAAGATGAGCATAGCTAAGAAAAGTTATCCCAGGAGGAAGAAGGAGGAGCAGGAAGGCATGTGTCACATTCAGGGAGAAAGCAAGGGCGTCAGTCTGGGACCATGACAGAAATCTCAGAGCAAGGGGGTAATTCTGCAGGTCCCTGAATTCTAGAATGATAAATCAGCACTGTAATCTCCTTCTTAGAAAAGCACATGTTCCAGGAAGGAAGAGCTGATGATAGAAGGATGAATAGATGGAAGGCTGAGAGGAAGAGAGGAGAGAAGCAAGGGGAATAAAGTTGTTCCATTTGGGATTTGACAGTGTGGCAGAAAGAATTCATGTTTTAGAACAAGAATGACTGGGTCTAATTTCAACTCTGCTTCCTATTATTATTATACAGTTTTAAATTAATTGTCTTCCTCAGTAAGCCTCAGTATCCTACTATCAAGGAGAGGTCACAGTTCCCCATCACACAGCTGCTTGATGAGAATCAAATGAGGTAAACTCTGTGGAGCCAGGCCGAGTGTCTGACCGCAGGGAAAACCCAATCTGTCCCTCATCAGCTCAGCATCCGCGTGGCCTCCAGAGGCCCTGCTGTTGAGACAAAATTGCGCTCTGCAAATATTAGTCTTCACTGCCTCACGCTACCTAGTGAAAGCCATGCTTGCTACTGCAGCAGCATAGAGATCTGGGTTCCAGGCCCCAGCTCTGGCTAGAACCCAAAATTGGCAGTCAAGGTGAGCAGGAGTTAAAACCCAGAAGATAGCCAGGTATGGTGGTGTGCACCTGTAATCCCAGCTCTCGGGAGGCTGAGGCAGGAGGATCACTGCAAGTTCAAGACAAGCCTGGGCTACAAAGTGAGCTAAAGGCTATCCTGAACTGCACAGCAAGACCCTGTCTCAAAAAGACAAAATAAATAAATAAATATTAAAAAAATAAAACCCAGAAGATGCTGCCATCCTATTATAGACAGCCTAGATAGAAATTAATATACAGTCAGAGAGGGAGGGACTGGGCTCTCAAGGAAGTCAGCACAAAAAAAAAAAAAAAATAGACATCAAAACTGTGGTTGGAGGTACATCTGAAGAAGGCCAGGCCTCAGGATGAAGATGTCATGGCCAGGTCCATCCTCCTCCCTGAAGGATATACAGTAACTAAAGTTACACTGTAATTAAATCGCCTGGTCTGGTAAGTCCAGATAGGCGTCAGTTGCCCAGGTGGGTGACCAGAGTATCTGGACTCTTTCCTTTTCCAAAACGCCCTCGTTCTCTCCATGCACCCTTGCCCATGCTCTGTGCCTCGTTTCTCTGCTGGATCCGTGTTAACTAAGCGGCTACACTCGGAATCCTGCACAGTGATTGTAGCTGGACTCACATGCACCTACATGGTGACTGGCTATATAAGTCACCCCTCCCAGAGGGCCTCAATGGCTACCCATTTGGGACACCTCCTGGTGCCAACCAGAGGACCAAGAACTTGGCATATTTCACATCTAACGGGTCAGGAGTTCTATTTTTCTCCTATATCAATCTCACAGTCCTGAGCAATGTCTCAAGCCTTCTCACATCTCCCTTAGGCTAGAGGCTGGGAGCAGGCAAGTGTGGCCAGGGGTCCCTGCTCTCTGCCCAACACTAGGCACACCTTCCTTTCCCTGGTTCTCTACTTGTCTTCTTCTGCCAAAGAAGCAGCGTACTTCTTGCTGTTTTCTCAATCACATTGAAATTCCTGCCCTCTGTTCTCTGTACTTGAAGGGGTAGGAAGGGAAAAACATGTCCAGCAGAGTGAGGAATGATACTTAAAGACATATATCATCAACAGCCCTGGTGGGCCATTCATAGTGTTCTCATCAAACAATCAGCCTGGCTGGAAAAAAAAAAAAGAAGAAGAAGAAGAACAAATCCTCTTTTCTAAAAGCAAAGTTGAGTTAGCCAGCCATCGGGCATCCATTGCTGCCCTACAAAGGAAGAGACTCCTGAGACAAAGAGCTGCTTGGGCCACTTCCCCCCAAATGGAGCAGAAAACGCATCCTGCAGTGCAGCAGCCGCCCAGCCTTAGCGTGGCAGCGGTGATGCTAGCAGCAGGCAGCCAGAGGCCAGCGCTGGCACTATCTGCACGGATTGATTTGTATCCCTGAAATGCCAGAAGTGTTAGAAAAACAATGGTGGGAGAAGAGCGGATAAATGAAGGGGAAGAGCAGAATTTCTTTAAAGTCATCAGAAAAACAATAACCTGGCTCAGGAAGAAAACATAAAGAAGCACTGCCTGCCACAGTGGTGAGGCTAAAGTCGAGAAAATTGCCACAGCTCAACAAAGCAAGGACCCAGTGGTGACATACTTTGAAAACTTGCTGGGTTCTGCCCAACGGATACTTTGCAGGGCCACCCTCATACTGTGCAGTGCACGCAAAATGAAATGTGGGCTCCCTGGTTCAAAACACAGAAAAATATGCTGCTAAAGCTATTTCAATGCACAGCTTTTTTCTTCCTTCTACAGTCTTCCTTCCGACCTCTCTTAATGCCTTTTATTCACTACTTAGCATCATTCTAAGTAAAGAAAAATTAGCATTTTAAGTTATTAACATACATTTCCTTGTATCGTGCAGTGCCAGTTTTAAAGGCAAATATAGAACCATACAACTAATATACAGAATCACAGAAATTACACAAGTCACATTCCATAGCCAGCACATCCATATGTACTTCATTCTTACTAGAAGAGGGAAAGCTGCACCAAACTAGGGGCACTGCTCTGCTTTACTTCTGGCTGCACATGCATTTCAGCAATGCTCTTCACCTTCACCTCACTAATGTAGAGAAAGAAACTATGATGGCTCCATCTTTCTCCTTCCTTGCCCATCCTCACTCTCTGCATAAGTGGCTTTCTAACACAGAGAGGCTGCGTAAGTGAGAGAGGACCTGACAGGGTTCCTCGGCCATTTGTGCTTCTTAGATGCGCTTCTGTGCTTGGAGAATGTTCTTGCCTGAACAGAAACCACGCCCTCGGCGCTGTCTGCACCTTTGCTCACTGAGACATGGATAGAACACATGGACCTCATCCTTGCTTTGAGTCCTGGTGAATCCCATGCCATGGGCCCACTGGATACCCATGCCTGTGGGACACTGAAAATGCTGTACACAAATAAGATGGCAGGAACCAGTGATACATACAAACTGCATTTATGTCTTCAGCTCACCCACATACTCCACTGTTTCAGAGATCAAGCACAAATTCAGGGATCAAATGATCAAGGGTTTTAAGGAGAGTTGAATCCTTTTGAGCACATCCCTGTGTGATTGCTCTCTGTGGTCTATGAGCTTCCTGGGTAAGCCCAATCAATAAACTCAGTAAAACTCATGGTACTTCTGGATGACTGAGCTGGTATCCATTGGCTTCTGGACACTCTTATTTGATTTAGGGTCTTTTCTCACTATTGAGGATTGAATACTGTCTAAAACATATATGTTCAGGTATTAAATCCTAGTGCCTATGAATGCGACCTAATTTGGAAATAGGATCTTTGCAGAATAATTCAGGAGCTCTAAATGAGACCATCCTGGATTTAGGGGAGGCCTTAAATCCAATGACTGTGCCCATAAAAGAAAAGAGAGGAAATCTGAGACATGCACTCAGATGAGAGACAGAGGGGAAAGGCTGTGTGAAGACAGAGGTAATGATTACAGTAATGTAGCCACAGTGCAAGGAACATCGCAATCCAACAGAAGGCAGAATCGGCAAAGGAAACTTCTCCCTGAGAGCTTGGGAGGAACGATGGCCCCAGAGACAACTTGATTTCAGACTCTTGGCCTGTAGTACCATGAAAAAATAAATTTTTGTGTTTTAAGTCACTAAATTTGTAGTAGTAGTTATAGTAGCCCGAAGAAAAGAATGTATTTATGACTTTTCTTCTTCCCCATCACATTCATCACACTACTGTATTAAAAGCACTTAGCAAGAACATGTAGTACATAGTTTTTATTCAATCAGTTGTAGCTAAATACAAGACCCAAAATCACAGGACCTTGTCTATCATAAACTCTCCATAACCTGAAAGCCTAGTTATAGAAGAGGCTCAATATATAGCTTTCAAATAAGCAATGAATGAATGAATGAATGAGTGGAGGATGTTTCGTTGAAGATTCATCGTAGGTTTGATCTTCCTACAACAAGTTCTCACAATATTCTGTGAATGAATCGAACATATTTCTATATATCATCAATGTCATTGTTTTAGTTCATTCATTTTTCCATTTGGTAAGTATCCTGGCCCTGCTTAAGGTGCTGTGACTATAGGGACAAAAAAGAGAAAAGAAGCCCCTGTTCTCATGGAGCTCATGTTGAAGTGGAGGACACATGAAACACAAGGAAACAATAATAGTACAATAAGATTTAGTAGAGTCGACCACTATGGGGAATAAAAGGATGATACAAAGACCATGGTGGGAAGGCAGGGGATCTTTTGGATGGAGGGGTCAAGGTTCTCTAAGAGAGTAATCTCTTAGCTGAGCTTTGAATGAAGTGTGGAGACATACCATGCTTGAGTCAATGTAGTCTTCCTCAGCCTCTTGATATCCAGTAAGAGAAAAAATGGCATCTAAGGTCAAGGTCCTGAAGGCAGAAGGAGAAAAATATCCTGGACAAAATGCACAGCAAATGCAAAGGGCCTGAGGCTAAATAGACTTGACAATGACCAAGAACATCATGAGGTTATACCTCAGGGGTTGATGGGAAATTGAGAAAGTGGGGTCAAAAGGAAAGGTAGGATCCAGCTCATATAGAGTCTCATAAGCAATGAAAGGAGCTTACATTGTTTTCCAAGAAAAAATACTACAGTTTTGAGGAGGAAGTAACTACTATACTTACCTCTCTGACATAGTATGGAGGACAATCTGAAGGGGTTGCTGGGTAAGACTACAATCAGAAACCTGTGAAGTAGCTTTTGCAGCCATCTAGTCAAGAGGGTATGACATCATGGACAAGGTCTCTCTTAAAAGAATTTTAAAAGGAGTTCTGTGTACACGTATTTCCCATAAAGGTCTTAAACAACAACAACAAAAAATGTTCTTCTTTAATCTTCCTGGTCCATGTTAATGATGAGTGGTGTTCAGAATTCTTGTGGATGAATACAACTTTCCTTACACCCTGCTCACTCACAGCCAAACTGATTCAAAGCCTGTCAAAGCCTTACTCTCCACCACATCAAAGCCTACAATAAAGTAAAGAAAGTCAGCATAAGTCATGGTGTCTTCCTCTACTTCTTGATGTGCAGGGATATAAAAATGGCATTTTAGCCCCCAGTAGTATCTGCCCCATTATTCATCCAAGTTATTTTGGCCTGTCTATCGCCAACCACAAAAGTCAGTCAATCCAAGTTATTCTGGCCTGTCTAATGCCAACCACAAATATCATAAAAGATGGGTGCCGTAAAAGCTTCTGGTGTGTAATATGCAGAACACAGTGGATACTTTCTGGGATGCGATCCCACCTGCTGGGAGACAGCCAGCAACAGGGTGGTGATTTCACAGTGTAGTTCCTCATGAGCTATGTGACCTGCCACATATGTCTCCTGGAACTGATTCAGAGGTGAATAACTGAAGAAATATTTTACACTGGCTGAGATTCATAAAGCTTCGTGAGCTGGCTTGACTCTGCCCAAAATTTCCTTTCTAACATGTTTAGTAAGACAACAGAGAAACCTCTTTCTGAGGGGATATGGTAAGCTCATGAGCCGGAGCTTCTGTCTCTAATCTGTGAATTTTCATTTTTATTGGTGCCAGTTTGCAGTACATAATGACTACATTCATCATGGGAGATGCTACATGGACATAACACAGTTTAATTCTTTTTGTCCCCTTCTCCACGTTTGTACCACAAGCTTCAGTTAAGTGAGGCATCCACCCAGGTCTAAGCAACAGTTTACCTTACACCTCGTCCAGTGAGAGGGTCATTCTGCAAAGCAGGACCGAATTTAACGTCCTAAGGAAGGAATATAGTTTTTGCAACAAGACAGTATCCAGCACCCTGGTTGATACAGCAAATTAACAATGAATAAATAAATGAATGCATGTTGTCAGTTTGCAGTCTCAGAGCCCAAAAGTGAAGCTTGAGTCCACTTAGTCACTTATGTGCCCAGCTTCAGAACACTTACACTAAGGGTAAACAACTGAAGAATTGTGAGATCATGGGATGAATATGTGCTGATCAATTACCTGGCTTCCCATATATCCTGAAGAAGTCTGTGTTAGTTACTTTTCCCTCATTGCTGAGATGAAATACCTGACACCCAAAATGAAGGAAGGAAAGGTTTATTTAGCTCACTGTTTGTGGAGGTTTCAGTCCATAATCAGCTGTCTCCAAGGCAGGGTGGCATGGCACAGGGGCAATGGTTTAAGGCAGCAGAAGACAGAAAAAGCAAAATGAGCAAAAATGGGGGAAGCAAACCTCTTTTCTCCCCTTATGTTTTATGCAGGATACCTGCCCTAGGGCAGGTGTAGCACTCACACTATCTCTGTGCCCTCCTCTTACATAGGCTGTGGACATTTACAGAGTAAGGACTCTTACCCCCAGCTAAGTAAAGCTGGAAATGGTATAACTCTGCTTCTTGAGGTGAGGGCATGAAAATAGGAGGTTCAGGTTTAACAAGATGTCTTCAAAAAGTCCACCCCCCATTACCGCAGGAGGCTTTGGGGGGACATCCAGGCACAAACCATAACAAAGTCAAAGAACAGAATTGAATGAAAGTGTTCATGGGAAGAAGAATCATACATAGTACATAATATACAATATTTCCATTCATAGCTCCTGGGTCAAATGGCCTTATTTATGGCACACAATCCCATACCCCCACACATACCCCTTGGCCACAGCTAAAAAGGTTGAAGATACCACCTGACCCAAGAATAGTCCTGCAAGGACTGAGATGAGTCAACAATTTCCTCTCCTGGCAATTTAATCAGAGAGGCCCAGAGTCTGTTACCAGCTGGCAGAAAATATTTGAGGTCACAGTGTGGAGCAGAGATTGGAAAACTCAGTCCATGGCCAAATCTGACCTGCTACCTATTTCTATTAATAAAATGTCACTGGAACATAGACGTGCCTTTCTGTTTATCTATAGTCACTGACAGCTTCTACACTTAGTGACAGAGGTGAGTCATCATAACACAGAGCGGACAGGCCACAAAATCACAAATACTTATTGTATGCCCTTTTACAGGAAAACTTTAATGCACAAGGAGATTCAGGTCTTGTAGCTATATTGAGACATACATGAAATTTTTTTTAATACATAAAATTTTTAAAAGCAGAGAAAAGATAAAATATCTGGAGCTCTGAGTTTGGAGGGAGAACCTTCAATTCCAAACTTTTGAATTCTATTCTTTATGAGACTTGGCCTTATTTTTGTTTTTGTGAGTGCAACAGATATTCTTATAGAAAGTCTTATTATCCTTGAGCTACCTAATGAGTTTCTGTTTCCTGCAATCAGAGAACTGGCCTGATAGAATGATCAGTACAATTCATTCCCACATATTGTAAAAAAAAAGTAAAGAAAGAAAGACAAATTTAAAGGACATTAAGGAAATCCATGAAGGCACACTTTGCTCTCTGAGCAGGCATCCCGGCCCATCAAACATCCAAAAACCAACAGGAGACTCTGGAATATCAAAGTGTACCAAAGAGCTTTCAAGATGTCCTAGGATAAAAGTTGCAGGAAGACATTTTTGTTTATCCTTGAGAAAATGCAATGAGCACTGAGTCGCCTCTCTGCAGCCCTGTGAGCATCTAAATCCGGGTGCAGTGGGAGGAAGACAGCATGGGTGGACACTGTGAAAGTGCCCACTTCTTAGTGGGAATCCCTCTTTCTGCTCATGACTGTAGGAGAGGCCACAGCTGAGCAACTAACTCTTTTGTCAAGGGCACACGGGAAAGACTTCAAGGAGTCAGGATCTTAAGCACCTAAGCATCATTTATTAGTCACCAACTATGCACCAAGTACTGTAGCTTTGGGGACCTCACTATCACTGTCAGCACAGTGGCCATGGAAGGGACCTACAGAACTCAGGAGAACCACCGTACTCACAATTATGGCCCAGTGCATCCAAAGGATGCAGATTAAAATCAGGCAAGGGAAAGGAACCAAGGGGAAGGGCCCAGGAGAGACCAGCATGAGGCTTCCAGTTGGCCTCTCTCATGAAGACTGTACCTGTGTTTCCCGGAAATGTTGTGTACACACAGAGTACTGCCAGCCAGAAAGGCTTCTCTGAGCATTGGCACCAAGGTTTTCATCGAGTCTCAGTCATGCAGACATAGCTGACCCCTGGGTAGTGGACCTTTGTCTCCAGCCTCTCCAGGGAGCAGTCCAATACCATTGTAGCCCAATGCCCCACCACAGAACACATCATGAATATAAACTATATGGTATGGCCCAAGGCTCCCAAGTGAACAGAGACATGTTCTTAGGAAAGATATCCCACAGGCTTCGAAGTTACCACCCAAGAGATGGGAAGCACCAAACCTTTCTTTGGGCAAGGTTAATTCTTTATTGCACACAACTCCAGTAAGAAAGACCCCAAAGGAGAAGGAACCCGAACTGTGCCAAGATGATTTGCTGTCTGAGTGGAAGATTGCGGCAATACCCATGAAAGTTGTTAGCAAGCACACCTCTGAAGTGTGCCCATCAGACAACCTGGATCCTGCAAATCTTCTGCAGTGCTGCATGCTTCACAGAAAACCTAGCCCTGCAGATAACCCAGGGCCTCCTTCTTTGGCCTGTCTTCCCTATCTGCCACATACTTCCTAACACCTGTTGTGTGCCAGGTCCCTAACCAGGCCCTGGAAATGCACTTGTGAAGGTCCTTGTTATGACATAGTTTGCCTTCAGTGGATTGAACAGAACAGACAAAAACAAAGTACACAGAAAACAACAGCAATTCCAACAGTGATAGAATATTTGCCCACTAAAGCAGTATAATGCGAGAGAAACAAATGCAAAACACCTCTCTGAAGAGACAGAATGAAACTGAGAGAACAAATTAGAAATGATGAGCTCTCGTACCAGGGAGAAAAAAAAAGCCTGGAACACGACTGAGACTGCATCAGAGATAATAGGGCAGGTCAAGGACAGAGGAGGTCCTACAGGGGACCCAGCAGCTCTGACCAGGTCTTCTCCCTGCCAACACAGAAAAGTCTTCTGGGGTCAGTGTGAAGAAGACAAAAGTTTGTTTTTAAAATAAGTCAGCTTTGAAGAAATGGAGAAGAATAAACTTATGAAAATAAGTATTTTTTAAAGTAGCCACACTTTAAGGAGTTTTGTGTACTTTTTTGAAAAGATTGAGGTAACATTCATGTAACATTGTCAGGTGACAAATTCAGTAGCATTTAGCACGTTCACGATGTTATACAACTACACATTCTAATTTTCAAATACTTTCATAGCCCAGAAGAAAGCCCCACTGTAGATTCTCATTCAGTGACTGAAGGGGCTGAGCTGGGCCTGTCTGGGTGGGGGAGGTGGAGGATGGGTGGCAGTCTTTCAAGGCAGTTCTGGGTGTGGATGCAAAGAGGACGGTTGGGTGTCCATGGCAGCCTGGACCTGTGACTGGCAGTCTGGATTGTCCAAGGCCCACCTAGACTTGTAGATGGGTTCCCGCTGCCCTCACCCCTCCTGCCCAGGATGAACAACCAACAGATCTTTCTTTCCCAGAAAAAGGTGCATACAAGGTGTGCTCAAAAAATACAGTGAATGTTAAAAAATGTTTATGTATTATCGTAAGAGACACGTTGCCCTTGATTTCCCTCAAAATATTCCCCCCTTGCTTAGAACACAGTTACTCCATCATTCTTGCCACTTTCTGAGCATTTCAGGAAGTCCTTTTCTGTGTCGTTATGAGATGGAACAAAAATATGGAGACTATTGCTGCCAAATGCCAATCAGTGGGTAAGATGGCTTGTAAAAACATGATAGAGTATCCACATTTGCCTTATTCATCAGATGTGGCATCATTAGGCTTTCTCCAAAGTCAAAATGATCATGAAAGGTAAACACTTGGAACTGATTCAGGACATTGAGGCAGGCAAAAGAGGACTTCCAGAACTGCTTCAAAAAGTGGCGAGAATGAAGGGATAAATGTGTTCAAAGAGTACTTTGTGAGAGATTAATAACAATTGCCTTTTACTGTAATCATTTTTTATTTTAAACAGTAATTTTCAATCACACCTTGCATACATGTCAGAGTAGGGGTGCTGGGGGAGAATTACAAAACATTTTTGTAAAGGAAGCTGTTAGGGAGCTGCACTTAATCCAAGTAGAAGGGGAAAGCTTCCCCTCTCCAAAAAAAAAAAAAAAAGGACGACTTCCTGCAGCAAGGCTGCTTAGACAGACCTGAGACAAATATCAAGTATCAGATCCACCAAAGAAGGCAGGGAGGTTGGGCTGTTAAGAGTACACTATACTCTGTTGACTACACACTGTATGTGTGTATTGAAACATCATTTCTACCCCATAAATATGTACAATTAATATGTATTAACTAAATATTTTTAAAAAGCATACTTATGGACCAGCTACATCAGCACCATCCAGAAACTTACAGGAGATGCAAATCCTCAGGCCTTCCCAGACCAGCTGAACTTGATACTCTGGGGTGGGGCCAAGCCAGTCTCTGTTTTAACAGTCTCAAGGGGAATCTTACAAAAGCTATGGTTTGAGAATCACTACCCAGCAGAACTGCAAATATTTCATAGTCATGTTCAAAGCCTTTTCAGGCTTTTTCTGAATCCATGGTTTTATCTCCCATCTGCCAAAATACCAGTTGTTTGTCTTATTGCTTCAAGAGATAGTTTTGTTTTGCTTTTTTACATTTACCCATTGCTCACTATAGGCCAGTGGTCATATTCTAAAGCATTATACATATATTAAGCCAGTGACTCTCACACTAACCCCGTGACTGTTGTCATTTCTTTATCCCAGAGGAGGAAATCAAGAGTAACTTAGTTGAAGTCATACAGGAAGTGAATAGCAGAGCCAGGGCTAAAACCCAGGCTGACCAAGCCCTCCACCGCCCTGCTATGAAGCTCAGTTCTGAGCTGTTCTGACTCTTCCCCACTGCTCTCATCACCATGTATGGCACACATGTGCTGCAGCACTGATCACACAGTGCTGAAATTAGATACCCATTTGCCTCCCACATTAGACTGTGAGTCCAACTGTGAGGGCTGTGATGTTCGCCTCTGCTTCTGCTTGGCACAGGTATACACTCTGCAACATTTAAAAGATGGATGAACTTGGTTCCCTTGTGAGCAGCCCTACTGCACACCTGTTGCCAAACTCGTAGGGTTCATTTAGGATCTCTGACTCCAACCATCACATTTTGGAAGTGCCCACCTTCAAGTGACTCAGTGCCCTCTCTAGGAAATACCCTCAGGCTGTCAGAGACACTTATTCTGAACGAACACACTAAAGGATTTAGCATTTGAATTGGAAGCCAGGACCCATGGAACAGCCTGTGGGGACTGCAGAATGCCACAGTCACAGCTGCTGTCTCACCCTTTGCAGAAAATGGGCACGTGGGTTTCTCGTTTTAAGACATGACAGTTTTTCATCAACTGTTTGATTTAGTGCTCTTACCCTGGAGAATGAACTACAAAAATGCCACAAGCCTACCTTGCCCGTGGCCTTCAAGGATGTCCCAGTCAAGGGGACAGGAGGACATGCAGGCTCACCAAGAGGCTAGTTTGCCAGGGAGGAACATGACTTTAAATACATTCTAGGCTGCAGGGAGTGCTTTATAATGTCAAAGAAGTGCCCAAATTTGTGATTAAGGGTTCTGGTACCTTGGCTTCCAGTCCTGGTAATATTCAAGTAGAGTCAGACATCCCTTATCCTCCTATTTTTGATTCTTGCATGCTCATATGTAAGATCTTGGAGGGTCGAGAGTATTCTGTGTTTAACACTATATCCCCAGAGTCTGGCACTGGTAAGCATTCAAGTATTTATTGATAGTCTACTATGCAATACCAAAATGACTTTTGCAGCCAACAAACCACTCCAAACATACTGCTCAAATCTGTGAGCATTTATCATCGCCCATGGGCTTCTGGACCACCCAGTGGGTAGGCCTGACTGAGCTCAGCAGGGCTGACTCACATGTTTGTGAGCAGCTAGAAGGCTGGTGGTTGGCTAACTGGTCAAAGATGACTTAGCTCACAAATCTAATGGTTGGCTAGCTGGGACACAGGTGTTTTGCCATCCTTTGGGCCATCCATGTCAATGACAAAGCGACAAGAGTGTAAGGCCTAGGCTGCAAGAACTGGTCCACAATCATTTCCACCACACTGTATGAACCAAAGCAACTCACAGGCCATTCCAGATTCCCAGACTCCCCAGTCATGTAACTAACATTATAAGAAATTGCACAGGTTAATTTGGACATTTTCGGTTTATAGTTATGCTCACAATTTATGGCTAAAAATACAGTTTGTATGGCAAATAGGCACTGTATTGTTGGAAGTTCCTTGATACACATTTCCAGGAGATAAGATGCTAACTCCCAGTTATTGCAAAGTTTCTGTTTTTTTTTTTTTATCACATCACTTATCAGGCTCTAAGAACATCAATAACAGGGATTGAATTATTTTAATTCTTCTTGTAGAGGGAGTAGAAACAATTAAAATGTTGATGGTTGTAATTTTTAAATAATAGTAAAAGAAGAAGGAAGAGTAAAAGAAGAAGGAAGAGTAAAATCCGTCACACAAGCACGAACTACAGGTCAAACGCAGAATAGGGCTTTATGTATACATTGTTCCTAATCCCTACAAATCCACAGTTTTCTTTCAGCCATGTTCCTGACGTGGAAACAAGTCCAGAAAGGCACCTAACTTCCTGAGCAGTGGTGGCAGAAAGCAGTTTCAAGTCTGTGAGCTTCCAAGCGGGAGTGGGAGCATTTTCCATTATGCCAAGCTCACATCTGACCATTCCAGGAAGAGAACGCAAAATGGGGAAGTAATTCACTTTACACTGCGTGATCCCTGGTACTTAAGAACACTCCCAGGCCTGCAGGGCCATCTTGCCTCTGCTAGAAATGCCTACTGGTCAATGCAGGGTCAGAGTTTTAGTAGCCAAGAGGGCAGCTGTGCTATTGAAGCTTCTATTGTCTGATTACTTAGGGAAACGGTAGAGTTTAATTTTATTAATTCATACTGATTTATATAGCTTGGCTCTTTTCACAGAGGATTTGAGAAAACTTACAATAAAAACAATACAGTTGAATATAGAATCCCGGAAATCAAACGCTGGTAGAAATATATTCCCAGAGCCACTGTTTCCATCGTTTAGTATTCTGCATGGACAAAATGAGAAATCATTGTCTTCGAATCTTGGCCTTGGAAGAGGTCAGAGTGGGTTTCCAGCTAGAGAACATAAAAATCACTGGAGAATGTGTTTAAAATGCAGATTTCTTAGCCTATTCCCATACTGTGATTCAGGGAGTCTGTGTGAAGCTTTAAAACACATTTAAAATAAATTTTAAATTTCCTCAGGTAATTCTCTTGTAAGGGCTACATAGAGGATACTTGGAGGAAACCAGGTAAAAACCCAAGGCATTTAACAGTGAAGGAATCTTCTTGCTAGTCTTTGCTTCAAATAAAGATACTAATTTAGAGTTCACTGTGCACTGGGCCTGATACTTAGCCCCACAGGTTGAAGTAGGGGGGACACCCTGCCTTTAAAAACTCAATCTAACTGTGAATTACAAAACCTATGGTGACACCCATCAGTATGAACCTTTTGAGGAATGTGGTCAGCGTCATTTCCAAGGTCTACATGGAGAGCGGCGATTGAAAGCCTAGACTCTCCAGGTGAGCTCTGCAGAGGAAAGAGCCCTGGCTAGATTTGCTAACTGTGTGGCCTAAAAGATAAGACTCAGATTCTCTGGGCTTTTGACTTGTCACTTGTGAGATGGAGCTGAGGGTACTCCCTACCTCATTATGTGGTGAGTAACACATGTTAACAAGTTATACCTGAAAAAAAAACAGTTAATACTGTGATCCAGGTGAGGAGGAAGAGACATAAAAGCACCACTTTGGTTAGTAAATTGGAGATAAACAGAACTTCCAGCTAGAAAAGTGGTTTTATAACTATAAAAACATAAAAATAGGATGTATGAATTTGAGAATCATCACATGTGGACAGAAGTCACACGAAGGAAATGCACAGGAAGAATTTATAGATAAAGAAGAGGAGAGGGGAGGCACACAGGCAAAATTAGAAGCCACCTTGAGGCTAAAGCACTTTCCTGTAAAGTGGGCTATTCTACAGTAGTTTAATCATTTGTATCTTGCCCGAAACAGATACCACAGGAAATATTACCTAATGCCTAACTGAAGTCAAAGTATATTATGTGTATGATTTCAGTATGAACTTCCATGTAATAACCCTACAGGAAGATGAAATACTGCTAGTATTCCAGGCTTGGTTCTCAGCAAAATTATGCTAGATCAAGGGATTCTTTCATTTCTTTCATTTTGTTTTGTCATAATTTCCTTTTCTTTTTTTTATTCAAATTTTGAAAAATGAAAACGTAAGTTTTCATCTATAGAAAAGGACTTTTGTTTGTGTTCTTCATTTTAATCAGCAAATAGTGATTGAATATATTTATGGGGAGGGGTGTGATATTTGATTTTTCCCCACTTTTATTAGTGTGTATTGGTTATACAGTTTAGTGCATTTTACTTGGCAGACTTGTACATGTGTGTAACACACTTTAATTAGTTGCCCCCCATCATTCTCCTTGCACCATTCCCCTTAGTTTCACATTTTGGGGGTGTGAGTTCATGTGTGTAATGTGTTTTGATCATATTCAGGCTCCCTATTACTCACCCTTCCTCTGCCCCCTTTCCCTTCCTCCTTTCTAATAATAATCGCCCTTCTACTTTCTTGTCATCTTTCCCAGATTTAACGTAGTAGGGAGAACACGGGGTATTTGTCTTTCTGTGTACAGCTTATTTTCATTCTTTTCTATATAAACACAACTACCTCTTTTAAAAGCCTTCCATTTTTTTTCCAGTGAGGAAAAGGGTTTTACTTCAAAGTTTAACTTCCAATTTGAAGTATGATAGCCTCCACCATCTTAAAGGGTCAATGACCCCAATTCACATTTTTTTCTGCTTTTTCCAGTTTGAAGACAAGTTTCCACTCCCAAGAAAGTGTAAGCAGACTGTTCTAAGTCCAG
Organism: Dasyprocta punctata; assembly: GCA_004363535.1. Classification (NCBI taxonomy): domain Eukaryota; kingdom Metazoa; phylum Chordata; class Mammalia; order Rodentia; family Dasyproctidae; genus Dasyprocta; species Dasyprocta punctata. The sequence continues at coordinate 119,978 of RJWM01001522.1, read as the reverse complement.
ATGTGGCTTAAATATTGAATTTATCAAACACCTAGTTCATGGTTGCTCATGGAAAGAAATGTCTTCACACCAAAACATTCCCTCTATATATATCTGGATCACCTCAACAAATACCCTATTGGGTAAGATCACTCTCTCACAGCCCCACGTACTACTCAATACCACCTTGCAGTCTGACCCACTCCACCCACCCAGCACCACTTTTGATAACCGAAGAGGTGGAGTTGGGATTCTTACCACTAACAAGAAAAAGAGAAGCCCTTGGTCAAAGGCAATATTAAAATCTGATCACACTAACATTTAAATTGGATTAGTTGGGCCACCCTGAAGAATAGGACTCCATAATTTATTCCTGTATTTTTACCATTATTTATTGACCTTATATCATGTACTACTCACCATGACAGCAGTGGACTTAACAATCGCAAGTAAAATAGCATATAACTAGTACCCTGAAAAAGTTTAAATTTCACCAAGGAGAAATATTAATCCAGTTACCATATGGCAAAGGGTAAAACTCAGACTTAAGTAGAGGGTGCGATAATCCTTGAATGATGAGAAGTAGGAATAGTCTGTCCTACTCAGGCAAACCTGTGGGACTCATAAGATGCTGATTCCCAGGCTCCTCTGCACCAATGAAATCCAAATCTTTGGTGGCTGCACAAGCTTTGACTGTGTACAGGATCCCTCTCCCTGAAACTATGTTGAAACTTCCACAGCCAAGGTTGGGAACCACCTAGGTAGGAGGAAGAGATGGGGGGCACAGGGAAGGCTGTGTGCGAGGTCCCACAAAGGCCACTGATGGAGCCCACAGAAGGCCAATGTGGCTGCAGCATCTCGAGCAAGAGGAAGTTTGATACAGATGAGGCAGGGAGGAGGGAGGGGTTGGGAGGAGCCAGGCCAGCCATGGAAAAACCCTGCAGACTAGGTTCAGAATTTTGCTTTTATTTTAACATCAATGAGAATTTAGTGGTAGTTTCTTCTATCATCATCATCATCAACATCATCATCATCATCATTATGATTTTTATTATCCTTGGCTACAATCAGCCCACACTCTGAAAAGACCATTCCGTCTCCCCGACGGAGAACAGACTGGAGGGAGCAGGAGGGACTGGCCTGAGCCTGGTGCAGGCTGCGAGCTGGCAGGCAAGCATCAGGGTGAGGTCTATCCGTTGGGAGGCCTGTACCACAGGAGCCATTCTTGTCAGGTAGACAGACCATTTTGGCAGCCTCAGTGAACACTAATCAACAAGTCTGGCTGGAATCCCTCTCCTCAGAAGGACCCAGCACGGTGGCTTTGACAGCCTAGTTTAGCATGGAGCTAGGCAAGACCACTACAATACAGGCAGCCTGCAGGAAGCCATATGCCCTGCTTAATTCTTCCACGAACCTGCTGCTCACAGTCATGCAGACATATGCAGCCTTAATACGGTTACAGCTCCTTAATCCCAAGGAAAGCGGGTGGAGGGATGATCCTGCCCAAGCGCAGTGATGGAGAGGAAAATTGTCAGAAGTGATTCTTGGCTGAGATTGGCAACATACACTGTCACTTGAACCTATCAATAGACCAGGCTGATGATGTTTTTCACTTAACACCTAGCGACAAGGCTGTCAGAAACTGGCAGGAGATCCCTGCACGTCCTGCCAAGAAAGAGGAACATGAAAATCTGTCGAAATCCATGCTTGTTAATAAATATACCCCTGGAATTCTTTTTAAAGAACCCAGGGTTTCAGATGTCTAGGCAGTATTTGCCAGGGATTGAGAAAGTCAGTGGCACCAGGTTTCTTTCCAGTGCCAGTGTTCATGTGATCCGGGCTTGTGGGCAGAAGGAAGGGAGGAAGAAGAGGCATAGTGAGGCACAGACCCCTGTCCCCCAAGATACTGGTCTGTGTACACTCTAGTGTGGGGTCAGCATAAAGAAGAGGGAGCAGGCCCTTGGCACTGCCCCAGGCTCCAATGATACACTCACTCTAGGCCACTGGGGCCAAGACCCTGTGGTACCTGCATTAGGACAGTATGTCTGAGACTCTCTGGCAGCTGGGAGAGAACATGCAATAACTACAAGCCAAGCCTGTTTGGTTGCTGTGTAGTGATGGGTGCCCAACAGTGATATCCCAGTAGAACTATACTTCCCTGCCCCCTTTGACACTAGGCAAGTTCATAGGACTTGGTTTGGCCAAGGGAAGCTATGCATGTCACACTTCAGAGAAGAACCTTTAACAGTCAAAGCATAATTTGCCTCTTGCACTGTCCTTCTGCCCTGGTGTTGGACAGTAACTGCTTTAGTAGCTGGGTTGCAGAGTAAGGATTTTGCACTGAAAGTATCCCAGCTAACCTGCAATAGATATAAATAAAACTAGTTGTGTTTTTTTAAGTCATTGATGCTATAGAGACTGCTACAGCAAAGCCCATCTATACGCTGTCTGCCAGAGCCATTTTGAAGAATTCCTTCTCTCCTCCCCCATAATCCTGCCTGTTATGCAAAGGTGTTAATTTCATGATAGTTACAGACCAATTAATCTAGATTTGCATCTGCCAGTAAAGCTTTTAGGAGGTCTTAAACTTTCTGAGCCTCTGTTCCTTCATCCCTAAATTGTGGGTAACTCTACTATCAACCCTGAACGGTTCTTATAATAGTTAGGCAAAATAATATCTAGAAATTATGTATACGGTAAGCATAGCTGGTCTGCCCTGCTATCCTTAGAAAGGCCTGCTGGCAAGGTCAGCCCTTGACTAATGTCTGGGAACTTGGATTTTAAGAAGGTTCCCATCTCCCCTGATGGATGACGGTGGCTACTGTGCAAGAATAAAATCTATGTTGAACATCTGCTTTTTTTATGGGCATCTAGAATCTTGGTGCATGCCAGACGTGCATGCCTACATGACCAGCCCCAGTAAAAACATTGAGACCTGAATCTTTAGTGCAATTCCCTGGCTGGCAACATTTCACACACGTTGTCACAGTTTGTTGCTGGGCGGCATAAGTGTGTCCTGTATGATTCCACTGGGAAAGGACTCTGAGAATCTTCTTGCTTGGTTCCCTCCAGATTTCGCCCCATGTGCCTTGTTCCCTTAGCTGATTTCGGTTGGTATCCTTTCACTGTGATAAATCTTAGCCATGAGTCTGAATTGTGTCCTTGGGTACTGGGAAACCTCTGCATGTATCAGCAAACCTGAGGTTGGTATTAGGGACTCAATAAGCATAAATGTATAACTGAACGGTGAGCATAAAGATTGTTAGTATTAAAAATAAAACAAAGCCAGGTATGGTGGTGCATGACCATAAGCCAGGCACTCTGAGGCAGGAGGATAGCAAGTTCAAGCCTAGTCTGGTGGGTAACTGAGCAACTTAGTATAACCTTGTATCAAAATTCAAAAATGAAAAACAAAAGGGCAGAGTATGTAACTCAGTGCAAAGGCTCTGGTTTCAGTCATCAGTACTGCATAATATATTAATTAAGTAAACAAAGGGAGACACAAAATGAACATACCCAATTCATAGGTAATCAGAAAATAAAACTGCCAGCAGATCCCTGTATCCTCAAGACACTTCCTCAACTACCAACTACCAGAATAGTGCCTATTCTAGCCTAGGATCCCAGAGAGTAACCTTCCTATGGGTCTAGTATGGCCACAGGGAATGAATCTGTCCCAAACTAAAATTTATGCACAGGCAGACATTCCTCAGACCACCCAGTAAAATCACAAAAATTCTAGGAGCAATAAGAGCAACAGTGAGCTCTCTTCTCTATCTTTTATGAACATTACCTCATTCAATCACTGCTCTGGAGGAAGCATGATGCTATTCTGATGGACCAACGGTGAAACAAGCACACAGAGGTATTATAGTTGTATCTACATGTTCCCCTAAAGGCTCATGGAGGGGTCTTTTGGAGGTGGCTGAACTGAGAGTGTGTGAATTTGGATTACGGGTGTATGAATAAGGATTAAGAGGGTAATTAACTAAATTAGCCCACTGATTGGCTTAGCATAGGTCTGGGTGTGGGTGGTACCACCCACAAGGTTTGTAGCCTGGATGGGATAAAAGGGAAAGGGAGGCTCCATTCAGCTGCTTCACTGCCTCCTGCCGGCCATGCCGTAGACTGTTTCTCCTCTGCCACACCCCTGACACCCTGCCTTGAAGCCAGCAGACCATGGACTGAAACTTCTACCAGCTCTCAAGTAAAATAGACCTTTCCTCCTTTAGCTTGTGGGCATCAGGTATCTTGTCTCACCGATAAGCAAAGTGACTAAGACAAGAGATGCTGCCATGTAACCAGCACACAGGATGGAGACTTGGAGTCCAGCTCATCTGGGTTCCCATCCTACATTGTATTAGTGTTCTGCATCTGCTGTTACAAGATGCTATAAACTAGAAAGTTTAAAGCAATAAAACTTTATTTTCTAAAGTTATAGAGACCAGAAATCTGAATTATGGCCATCAGCAGAATTACCCTCTGTCCAAAGACTCTACAAAAGGATTCTTCTGTGCCTCTTTCATCTTTTGGTGGCCTGAAGCATCCCTTGGCTTTTGGCTCCATCACTCCTATCTCTGTCTCCGTCTTCACATGGCCTTCTCTTCTCGGTTACCCATTCCTTTCTCTCTCTTGTGAGAGTAGGACTGAGACCCCCTTAACCTCAAGTGTCTTATTCAAAACAAGGCCACACTCAGGTTCCATGAATAAGAACATGGGATTTCAGAAGTTACCACCCAACCCACCACAAAGCAACTCTTAGTTCCATGCCATCTTGGACAGTTAGTAACTTTTCAGCAGGTCACAGGGTGGTTCTGAAAGGTAAGCACAACCACGCATGAAAGGTATCTCACAGATGCTATCATAAGAGCCCAATAAACTTAGCTATCATTGCTATCCACCATCACACAATTGTTCAGAAGATGAGCTAGGATTCAGACTGGCACTTGTAGCTACTATTTGGTTTTACTTCCATCAAATAAATTATTATAGATCTAATGATCTCTCACATGTCACCCTGCCGTTATTCTGGTTTGACCCTTCTAACTGTTCTTTGGTTCTAAATTTGTGAGGGGGCTAAGCTCCTGTCAGACCCCCTCCTGAGACCCTCAAAGAATAATTCTGGAGAAACTCGGCTCTTCTGTTTCACCATCTCAAAAACTCGACAGTAATTACAGCTGCCACACTAGTGTGCTTTGAGGGTTATTCAGTTAATGACTATAAAGTCTGTGGAGCTCTTCAGAGGAAAGAAGCCATAAAAATCAGATAAATAAAACAGTCAATCAGCACATGTTTATTGCGTCCACAGGGTGCACAGCACTGTACTCTGAAATAAAAACTAAAGGGGAGAAAAGCAAAGAGAAAGAAGGAAAGTTAGTTCAACCAGTCTTTCCAGTCCAGACTATAAGACCAGATATGAACTAAATAGCAAGAACCCTCCAAGGGTTTGAAAAATGAAGGTGCCTATCAGTACGAAGAAGAAAATGCCAGGCACAGTGGTGCACACCTGTAATTTCTGCACTTGGGAGGCTGAGGCAGGAAGATCATCAGAAGTTCGAGGCCCACCTGGGTCACAAAAAGGAAGGGTTAAATAAAAGAAAACTTGATTTAAAAAATGGTCAAAGGATTCAAGTAGACAGCTCACAAAAATCACAACTAATCAATAAGCAATGAAGAGATGTTTTCTTGCCCTCACAATGAATCAAAACAATAACAATACCATCTTAATTTCTCGCAAAGGAAATTCTATTTTTTTAGTGCTCTGATACACAGTGTACGAAGGATGTGAAGAAACAGGTTCCCTCCATCCACTTTATGAATTGGGGCAATGTCTTGGAAAGCAATTAGGCAAGACCCAATAAGTACATGCATAATCTCTACCTCCTGAATCCTAATGTGACATCCCATTAATGAGGCTCCGAGACTCGAGGGAGAAAGAGGAAGAGCAAGGTGCCTTTTACAGATTCAATGGGCCACTGTGCAGGATGAAGTCATCTTGAAAAAGATAATTAGACCTCCAATTGGTTTTCATTTTATTTCATTTTCTTGCCAGCAGTAGGCAAGCAGGAAGATTGTGTTGCTTCCCACAGCCGCCAACAGCAAAGCTACCCAGTTTCCCCTATTTCTATAGTGAACCTGTGAAAGAGAGAAGCCTGCTGGTATAAACTGCTTTGATGGGAGGAAGCATCTAAAATGCATTTTAATTTCAATTTGTGTGAAGCTTTTGTATCAAATTACAGATCTGGGGCAGGATTCAGCCAGCAAAGAATCCCATTTGCCATCAGTTTAGATGTATTTGTTGTGCTCTCAAAGGGTGAAATAATTAAGGTTGAAACCCTATCTCCATTGGTAACTGTCTGCTGGTGTACCACCTCCCATGTTGATCAGGTCAGGCAATGAAGAAATGATTGGTGTTGAGTCCACTGCTGCCCACCTAGAAGCCCCAGACCAACCAAAACTCTCCAGGTAAATCTGGGAGTCCAAGAGGTTTCTCATTCAAATGCAGTCCTGCTAATGGTCTGATGTTAACTGCAAGATCACCAATCAACTAGGTCAGCCAAAGTCGCTTGAACAAACTAAAACAGAAGCTGAAAGAATTCAGCAATCATCTGAATGCTGCAAAACCTCCAAGTAACTGGTTACCAGGCAGCTGAGTTCACCTAGTTGCTTTTATGCAGGTGAGAGTGAGGCTGCATTTGATGGCCAATACAGTCAGAATACAACAGCCACCACTGCTTAAATACTACTTATTTCTCTGGTCTAGCATATTAGGTCTCCTTAGGGTGCTCAAGTTCTGCCCTAAACAAAGATGCTAGAATAGATCCCATGATTCAACTACTCCCTATCCTCTGTCTAGGTGAGTGTTGGCTGCTAACAACACATAGGAACTCTTCTCTTGAGAACTACGCACTGCTGGGTTATCTAGGCTGGGGCATTCTACTCCCAACCCTCTCTCTACCACTGCAGGGTCAGCTACTGACTGCTCTCTCTACCACTGCAGGGTCAGCTACTGACTGCACTCTCTACCACTGCAGGGTCAGCTACTGACTGCCTGGAATCGAAGGCCAGCATCCTTTCTCAAAAGATGATAACTCTGTAGAGTGATCTATGTCCAGAACACCATGTCCCATGAACCAGCGCAAGGCTGGGTAACCTTACTGCGCTGGCCTTATTTAGCTCTGCTCTTTCACCTGTTCTCCTCACTCACTCACAGGTTTCTCCTGAGAACATTCCCTCAAAGAGTCACGTGTGCCCAAATTGCTACCTCAGGCTCTGCTTCTAGGGAACCCAACCATATAAGTTTCCTAACACTGCTGGAACAAATTACCACAAATTTAGTAACTTAAACAATCCAAATGTATTATAACCCAGGTCTCATTAGGCTAAGTCGAGGTATTGGCAGGGTTGCATTCTTTCTGGAAACTCCAGGGAATGATCTACTTTCTTCCTTTTTCAACTCTGACAGCTGTCTGAGCTCCTTGATACCACGCTCTCCACGTCCATCATCACATAGCTTTCTCTGACTCAGACCTCTCCGCATCCTCACAAAACATTGCTTATGACTCCATCGAAATGATCTAGATAATGCAGGAAAATCTATTTCAATATCCTTCACTTAATAACAGCTACAAAATCCCCTTTACCAAGTAAGGTAACAAACACACCCCCCAGCTCCAGGGATTCAGTCATGGATGGCCGTTATTGTTCCTGCCATGCTGCCTTTAGAGATGGTTACAAGGAGCAGTCCTGAGAACCAGACTCACGTGAGGGGTCTCTGGTGTTGGCTGCTTGGCAATGAGGTGCCCGGCATTTGTGGGAGATGGCACATCGTCTATCCCTGACAAGAGAGTGCAGTGTGACTGCTAAGGTTTTCACCTGTGGAGAATGGAGACCAGCTTGGGTTGGTAGGAGCTGCCCTGGCTGGTGCAACACCTCTGGCCTTGGAGAAGAGTGAGAGATGCAGGAATGATAATGATTTTGAATAGGGCAGCTGTTACCAAATCCCATGAATGCGTGAAAGAGAAATGATGTCAGCCTCAATCAAAAATTTAGAGAAAATTGTGTCTGAGAATCTCCTGGCCGATATTTAAAGAAACCTTATTCTTCTGCAGTGTGAAAGCAGAGCTGAAAACAGACACAGGACTTAACTGCAAGAGTAGCAGATCCTCTCAGCCTAGGCACATCTCTCCAACAAGGTCAAGGTCCTTATACACAAAGGTGGGACTCTGAGACTTGGGGTAGATAGAAATAGCCTCTCAGCTCTGTTATGGTTGATACATTGTGTCAATTTGAGAGATTTAGCAGTTTAACTAAAGAGACTCAGCAGGGAGCCAGGATCCTTACTTCCTAAATATCCTGAGCCTGTGCAGGAGGAGGGCACAGGGGTGGTGTGAGTGCTACACCTGCCCTGGGTTACCTGCTTACAATATAAGGGAGGAGAAGAGGCTTGCTCTTCCCCCTTTTGCTCTGGCTGCTTTTGCTGGCTGCTGCCTTGAAGTGCTACCCTGGTGCCGTGCCACCCTGTCATGGAGCCAGCTGATTATGGACTGAAACCTCCACAAACAGTGAGTTAAATAAACCTTTTCTTCCCTCATTTTGGGTGTTGGGTATTTTGTCCCAGCAATGAGAGGAAAGTATCCAAGACAAGCCCCACCAACTCTAAGATGCTCCTGAATTCTCAAGGCCTGAGAGATGTCCCTCTTATCTCACTGGAAGATAGGTCCCCAAGTCTTGCTTAATAAGCAAAGAGTTGTGTTTTTTTTGTTGTTTTTTTTTTGTTTTGTTTTGTTTTTTGTTTGTTTGTTTGTTTGTTTTGTTTTGTTTTTTTCAGCACAGGGGATTGAACTCACAGCCTCACGCCTGCCAGACAGGCACTTAAGCCATTGAGCCAAACTCCCAGTCCTAGCTTTTTTGAGGCAGTGTTGCACTATGTAGCTCAGGCCGGCCTTGCACTCTCATTGTAGCCCAAGTCAGCCTCGAACTCACAACACTTCTCCTACCTCAGCCTCCCGAGTGCTGGGATTAAAGGCGTGCTCCACCATGCCCAGCTAATAAGCAAAGACTCTGATGAGATAGGAGCCTAACCAAAAATTGCCACCAAATCCCCCTGCTTGCCAGGAGATCAACACCAAGGTTTGAACCCCAGCCTAACCTGCCCTGTGAGCAAGTTTAAAGCCTGCTAGGGAAAGAAGAATTCTGTGCTCAAGGGCCATGGGACCCTGGCTAACGTGGATGGGTAAGAACTAGGAAAGTATGACTGGGAGTGAATCCAAGAGTGCTGTGTTATAAGGTCAGAATATAGAGCTTTATGGACAAAACAGTTTATTTGATGAGAACTATCCTGTAGCATAGGCTTTAACTCCTAGAAAACCCCCAAGAGACAAGTTTCCTATGTACAGGCATGGTCTTGGGAAGTTTGATTTCAGCCCTGAGGATGGAATGCAAAGGATAAGGGGACTGAGGGTAACCACTTAATTGAAGATAATTGTTACTAGTGTTGCTGAGACTTAGAAATCATTAAGTTATCTGGAAAAAGAAACCTAAACTGATAGTCTACAAATCCCCACATCTTCATGGGATCTAAGGAAAGGAAACTGCACTTGCTGGGGAAATGCACAGCCACCTCCTTTAACCACAGATGATCGATGTGACACTGAGTATAAAACACAACAAGCAGAGAGAGCCCAAGGAACACTGTCTTTACAAATGACTGCTTACACACTCAGCCCTTGGCTGGCATCTGGAAACTCAGGTTTCAGGAGGGTTCCCACCAGTCCTAAAATGGAAAAGAGGGCTCCTTGTGACTTATGCCATTTGCACAAACAAGGCAGTTTGTACTGAACACCTGCTTTCCTTGTGGGAGGATAGAATTTGGGTACATTGCCAGCAATGAGTTCCCACATGACAAGTCCTCAATAAAAAAAAAAATTCTGGACCCTGTGTATCTAGTGAGCTTCCTGAAAGACAACACTTCATGTGTTGCTTGAGAAAGTAGGTGTATTCTGTGTAACTCCCCTGTGAGAAGACTCTAGGACACTTGAGCCTGGTTTCCTCCAGACCTTAGCCTAGGCAACTTACCTTCTGCTGATTTTGCTTTGTAAGCTTTCACTGTAATAAATCATGACCAGTGATGCTATGCTGAATCAGTGAGTCCCCCCAGAAAGCCACCAAACCTGGGAGCGGTCTTGGAGACATGCAACATACACCATGACAAACAGATAAACATGACCTTCAAAAAAAACCATGACCTTCTTCATGCATATGTTTCTGGGCATTCATGACAGTGGGCAATTTAGTAGATCAATGAAGAAAATGCCCCAGTAGACTGGAGTTCAAAATTTAAATTGCTCCCTTTTTGTCCCAATTCCATCTTGTTTAATGTATAAGAAATGTATCATCCTTAGAGGTTTGTGTTCTTACCTTATAAAACAGTGTATTTTTCAGAATTTCTTATGGGGGATTCCTTCCCATTCTCAAAGTACTAACTTTCTTTAATCTCACCATCTCAGAGATTTCTGAAATGATTGAAATTCTCCAAGTCACATTTTCTAATCTAACTTCTAACATTAATAACTGGGTTAAAAATCTACTGGACAGATTTCATGTTCTGGCAGTGGTAGAATGAGGGAGAAAACAAGGATATGGCTATGGGAGGACAGGAGGGTATTTCCAGCAGAACAAGGGATATATGAGATTCCTGAGCCTTTCAGTGATCTGAAAGAAAAACTAAGAATTATCACCCTGAAAAAGTTGGAGAGAGGGAGTGTGAAAAATGAAGAAGTAGGAAGTGACTAGTTTCAGACCAAGAATCTTCAAGGAACTGAAACCCTGGAGTGAAGGGGTGAGACAAGCTCCACCCTCTCAAAGTATGCTAAAGGAAAAGAACAGGTTACTCTAGTGACGAGGATATCTATGAAAGTTGTATATAACTGAAACAAACAATTGCCCCTCAAGTTTCTATGAAGTAATAACTCTATCAGAATATTATTTTTCTCTCCTCCATGCCAGGTCCTAGGCAACTTCCCTTCTGTTTTCTTCTGGTTCTATATCCTGACCAAGTATCTCAGCCCTCAGTTCCTTGTTCTCTGGTCCAGCCTTATTATCACAAGATGACAGGGCCGGAGTTTATGTTTAGTCAAGCTGCATTCAATTCTACCCTGAGATTCTTCCCCTACCTAGTCTTCTCATACCTGTCTGCCATAGGACAGGAGGCATGGGGTGACCATGCTAGTTAGGGTCATAACAGGAAACAGATGACATGTTGAAGGGAGTGAGAGGTGATAAAAACTACAAAGATGTGCACAAGCTGAAAGGAACTGAGAGGGAATGATCCTCCCCCCATCTAGAGCTAACAAACTTAGGAAGCTGCTACCAAGACTGAAGGAATGTATGGGGAGAGTGTTACTGGGACGCAACAAAATCTATAGCATTGAGAAAGGGACACCTTACAGGAGTTTGGCCTACCACAGAAACAACCAATACCAGCCCATGACCCATCAGGAAGTGAACTAGAAATTCAAATACGCTTAACGCCATTTCTTCCTTCCCTCCAACCTCCTGTTCATGTTTCCCATTGGTCAAACCCAGTGAGAAGCTAGAGGGCAAGAGAACTCTCTGATGCGTCCCTGGGTGCACATAAAAGATGCCAGCCAAATGGCTGAGCACAAATCAAAACACACAAACAGAAATAAAAATCAAGGTACATTCCAGCAGTTTTTATTTCTATGACATAGATAACAGACACCCAAGGATTTTAAAAACTTACTTGGAAACACAATTTTGCACTTCAGTAGCACACACCTTAGTAGATAGCCAGTTATTAACATACTTATTATCAGAAGTGGCCTTTCCCTTCTCATCAGCTTATAAAATACACAGCTTCAGAATAGGATGGGAGCATCTGGGGACAGAGCTAAGCTCTTCGGTACCTCTCTGGGGCAGCAGATGCAGCAGAGACTATGCTGCCTGGCTGCCCCCATAGCAATGTTGGCGTTTCCCAGCAATCATGTCACATACAATCAATTTCATTTTTCTGCAGTTACCAGGTTTCAGTTGCCAGTTATCCAGTGAAAACATTGCTCCCAGTCTTATTCCTCAGTTACCTGAGGGTTCTGTTTCAAAAAGGAGTATCTGTGATCACGTTCACATTTCCACAGTCAATAGACACTAACTCTAATGAACACCACTTATTGTAGGTTCGCCCTGACAAGCAATAGGAAATTACTGCATGAGGACTCTGGTGTTTGTGCAGCTTCCCACATGGATGTGCTACTTGAGAGTTCCTCTCTAATGGAAACCACTGTCCTTCAGGGGCAAAGGGCTCAGAGGTGATGAGAGTGAAGGGGTGACTATAAGAATGGAGCGAGAAGGGAAGCTGGGAGATTAAATGTCCCCGCTGCTTCCAGGTGACAGTGATGGCTGCTGAATAGATGAGCAGAAAAGTGCCCCAGGAGACTGTGTGCATTTCCCCTCCATGGGAGAGTTCCCTTTCAGGCTGACTGGCAGCTTTACCAGTGGGTAGCACTCTTGAAGCAAGACAATTTTTCTTTCCATTAACAGTTGGCTGAGTAAGGAAACCAATCAACTTATTCCCTGCTACCTTGTGAGGTGCCACCCCCTCTTAGGTACTGTAGAAAGGAAAAGTAGTAGGGTGGATAAGGGCTCAAGTTCTGGAATCAGTCAGTCCTGGGATTAAATTTCAACTCTAACAATTCTTGTCAGCAATGTGAACTTAGGAAACCCATTTAACTTTCTGATCATCATTTTTCTTACTTATAATGTATTTTCTGTAAGAGTCAATTAGGGCTGTTTGTTACTCGACTGCTGAAAAGATTAAAGAAGAGAACACAGACAAAAGCTCAGCATAGTTTCAAATATTAAATGCATATTACCCTATGAGCCAGTAATTGTATTCCAAAAAGAATTAAAAACAAGTATTCAGATACTTGAACATGAATGGTCACAGCAGTTGTATTCACAATAACCCCAGCTGGAAAGAACTCAAATGTCCACCATCTGATGATTAGATAAACAAAGTGAGATCTATTCATGCAATGAAAGATCATTCAGCCACTATAAAGAAATGAAATGTTGACACTTGCAGCAATATCCGGAATTTATAAATCAGTAGGTCCATAAAGCAGACCAGTAGGGTTGGGGAGAGGGGAACGGGGGGAACTGTTTAACGGGTATGGGGTTTCTTTCTGGGGTGATGAAAATGCCTTGCAACTTGATAAATATGGTAGTTGCAAAACATCCTGAATGTATTGATTGTCAATGAATTGTACAGTTTCAAATAGTTAATTTTAAGTTATGTGAGTTTCATTTTGGTTATTTTTAAAGTTTGGTATAGTATGAGGAACTTAAAAAAATGTGCAGTAAATGTTATGACAACCTACGTGCAGCTCAAATCACCCTCAAGATTGTATGGAAAAAACTCATCACCTACAAGAAGAATTTCCACCTGCAAGGCCAAGGCCCCTTAAAACTGGTCTCCAAATCACATTTCTAACATTATCACCAAATATCTCCCCATACCAATCATTCTTACCACTTATGGTAAGAATCCTTATGAATCCTCTTAAGAATCACCTAGAACCACTGAACCCTAACTCCAATGACTCCACTTGGCAAATTCCTAGGTCATGCATGAATGGTAAGATTGCCCCTAGTCTTGTGAATTTGAGGGTCAAGGAAATCCACATGTTTTCCACTATAACTTACATCTCCTAAGCTCCACCTCAGAGCTGCCTCTGTATTGTTTTCATTGAGCTGTTTAGTTTGGTCTTATTCTACTTTGGTTTGCCTAATTTTATTATATTTGATGGCATAGACAGCTATTTCAAAGATAACAAAACACATTATGCTAGCCATTATTGATATCTGATCACCTTGTTTTGGAACCCTATATTGCTTTCATTGTTTTGTTTTGAGTGATTTTATCCTATTTTGGTTTGTTTGACTATATTATGACTGATGATATAAGCAACTGCTTAGAAGATAACATGAAGCATTATAGTAATCAGTGGGTGCTTGAAGGAAGGGGCTAAACAGAAAGCCTAAGATGGGAGGATAAATGGAAAGAAAAAACTTGTTGGACCAAATTCTAGTGTCACAGGGCGTGTAAGAGAAGCCAAACCACTCCTGGATCACGGTATCCCTAAATCCCAAGTCTGCATACACACTGTCTTGGGAGATCAGGTGACCTGAGGGAGGGCGCCAGCTCTAGCAGGCTGGCTGATGGAATAGGCTCACAATCACTAACCTCCCACCAGACAAGATCATTGAGAGTGAGATATGCACAAGACATGATTTTGGAGAAACTGAACCGCAGTGTATGAGACAACACCTGGTCGCACTTGAAATTCGAAAACAATAGTGCACGTGGATGAGGGGCACTACTGAACATCTTGCTGATAGGAGTGAGGCCTGAAGGCTCCATGAGAAAGCAGCACTTACCTAGAGAAGCAGGACTTTGGAAAGACAAAACGGTTGTCAAACCCAGAAAAAATTAGTCACCTGTTCCTCCCACAAGCAATGGGACAGTGCATTTGGGAGACATCAAGGGTCCAGCCCACATTTACAACACCCTCTAACTGAGGACTACAGAGGACAGAGATCCCTAGGACTGTGCCAAGTTCACACTTTGGAGAGGGAAGTTCTTGGGACAGTGATCCAAAAATAATCATGAGTGGAGAGTCAGAGTTACAGAAAAGTCAGAGGATAGCATACATGGAATTTTTAAAAATCTGCTTACAGAAAGCATAGCAAAACCTTTTCCAAGAATTGGGAAGGAATTCAACATACAGGTAAGCAAGGTGTTTAGATCATTCAATAGCCATAACCAGAAAAGAACTTCTCCAGGACATACAGTCAAAATTCCAGAAGTCCAACACAAGAATATAATCTTAAAAGACGTTAGAGAAGATAACAAATCGTTCATAAAGATAAGCCCATTAGGATTACAAGAGACTTAACACAAATATTAAAGACCAGAAGAGTTGAGTGAAACGTTTCAATCCCTAAATGAAAACAAGAAATCAATGGAAAAATAAAGATAATCCATGACAAAGAACATCTTAAGAAATTTAAAACCCCCAAATCAGTCAGCAGTCCAAAAAATTCTCAAGGATATCCCAGAGGGAGATAATGAAGCCAACAACACCAAAAAATCAGGTGAAATGAGCACATCAAGCAGGGCAAGCCGTTAAACAAAAGGGAAAAATAAAGGAATCAACAACAGAAAAATAATACAATGACAGTAATACCATTCAGTAATAACTTCCAGTGCAAATGGCCTTAGTTTCCCAATAAGAAGATGCAGATTGGAAGACCAGATCAAAAACCAAAACCCAACAGTATACTGCATACAGAAGACATCTAATTAAAAAAAAAAAGTCATAGACTTAAACTCAAAGGATTGGAAATAGTATTTCATGCAACAGCATACTGAAAGCAAGAAGGAATAGCTATCCTCTTTTCAGACAAAGCAGACTTCAAGCCAAAACTGATCAAAAGAGGCAAGGAAGATCACTAAATACTAGTTAAGGGACAAATTCAGTGGTAAGAGATAATAATTGTACACTAAGTCCCTAAATTAGGAACAGGTTTCACCCCATGAGAATGCTAAGTCAGATTCATTCATAAGTCAGACAAAGTGAGTCTTACACACTTTTAATACAAATACATGCAATGTATATAGCTTTGGACTTCCTAGCAGTCCTCTGCATGCCACTACTCCTTTTCCTCTTGCTTCCGGACATCCTAGACTCTGATTAGCGCTGTACTGCTGTACACTATAGTGCCACAAAGTGAGAACACAGCAGCACCACTGTGACCATGTCTGGCAGACATCTGAGCTACTCCCACGGTTTATTCACATCTATGAATGTTCATGATGCAAGTATACTGTTTGTATACGTGAAAGTTCACAACTCAATTGTTTGCAAGTCAGAGACTTTACTGCAAATATATATGTACTGAAGAGTGAGGGGCACACCCGACTTCAAATAATGAAAATATTAAAAGATCAAATAAACACAACCATAGTGGGAGGCCTAAATGCCAAACTTTCACAAATAGAACTACTAGACAAAAAACAAATACAAGAGTTGAACCACAACTCTGAACAAACTGGACTTAGATTATCTACAGTGTTTCATCCTATTACAACACACTATGCATTATTCTCAGCAGCACATGGAGCTTTCAGCAAAATATACCTCATGTTAGCCCATAAGCTTGCTTAAATAAATATAAAACAATTGAGATTATCTCATTACATTACCAGATCATAGTGCACTGAAATAAAAATCAGTGTCAAAAGAAATCACAGAAAGTTTCCAAACAACTGGAGGTTAAATACCACACTCCTGAATGACCAATAGGTCACAGAAGAAATCAAGAAAGAATTTAAATAATTTCTAGAATCAAATGGAACACTAGTACAGCCAGTACTAGAATATATGGGACACAATGAAAGCAGTCCTGAGAGGGAAATTTATTGATGTGAATACTTACATTATAAAAACAGAGTGAGCCCAAGTAAATAACAGAATCATGCACTTCAAGGTCCTAAAAAAACAAGAACACTCCAAATCCAAAACTAGTACCAGGAAACAAATTATAGAGATGAGTGAAAAATAATGAAATTGAGACTAAAAGAGCAAAATAAGAATTAATAAATCAAAAAGTTGGTTTTTGAAATAATAATCAGAATAAACAAAGTCTTAGTCAAACTCACCAAAAGAAGGAAAGAAAAGATTCACATCAGTGCAATTAGAAATGAAAACAATGAAATCACAATGGATACCACCAAACTCTAGAAGAATATTAGAAATACTTTGAAAACCTGTACTCCAATAAACTAGAGAACCTAGGAGAAATGAACAGTTCCCAGACACATCTGAATTACCAAAACTGAAACAAGAAGATATAAAAACCCTAAACAATACAATAAAAGGTAATGAAATTGAGGCAGTGATTAAAAAGAAATTTGTCTTTGTAGTAAATTTCAAGTCAGGGGTTGTGATGCCTCCTGCCTTGCCTTTGTTGCCCAGGATTGCCTTTGCTATTCTATGTCTCTTCTGTTTCCAAATAAATTTTATGAATGTTTTCTCTAGATTTGTGAGGTATGCTGATAGTATTTTGATTGGGATTATATTGAACTTGTATAAAACCTTTGGGAGTGTGACCATTTTTATCATATTAGTTCTTCCTATTCATGAGCAAGGGATATCTTCTCATTTTTTGATATCTTCTTTGAGCTCTCTTTTTTACAGTGCTGTAATTTCCAATGTATAGATCTTTTATTTCCTTCATTAGATTGATTCTTAAGTATTTCATTTTTTTGAATGCTATTGTGAAGGATATGGTTTCCCTAATTTCTCTCTCAGTGAGCTTGTTGTTTGTGTACAAGAATGCTGTAGATTTTTGAGAGTTGACTTTATATTGGACTATGCTACTGAACTTGTTTATTAATTCTAGAAGTCTTTTGTAAACTTTTGGGTTCTTCAATGTAGAGTATCACGTCATCCTTTTCTATCCTTACTCCTTTTATTTTTCTTTCTTGTCTAATTTCTCTGGCTAATGTTTCCAGAACTACATTGAATTGGAGTGGTCATCCTTGTCTTGTTCCTGATTTTAGATTGAAAGTTTTCAGTTTTTGTCCATTTAGTATGATGTTGACTGTTGGTTTATCATAGATGGCTCTTATCAGATTGAGAGAAAGACCATCTATTCCAATTTTCTGTAGGGTTTTTAGTATGTGTGAGTGTTAGACTTTATCAAAAACTGTTTCTGCATCTATTGAAAATACCATGTGAGTTTTGTCTTTGGTTCTGTTGATGTGATGTATTATGTTTATTGATTTGTGCATACTGAATGATCACTGCATTCCTGGGATGAATTCTACTTGGTCATGGTGTATAATCTTCTTGATGATTTGCTGCATTCTGTTTGTTGGTATTTTATTGAGGATTTTTGCGTCTATGTTCATTAGGGAGATTGGTCTATAGTTCTCTTTTATGGTTGGGTCTTTCTGTTTTTGGTATCAGAGTAATACTTGCCTTCAGGAATGAGTTAAAGAGAATTGCTTTCAACTTCATTGAAGAGTTTGAGGAGTATTGGCATTACATTATGTCTAAGTTTCTTATAGAATTCAGCAGTGAATCCACCAGGACCTGGACTTTTCTTTATTGGTAAGTTTTTAATTATGTTTTCAATTTCATTAACTGATATTGAGTTATTCAATATTCTTATATCCTCTTGATTCAGCTTTGGTAATTTATATGTTTCTAGGAATCATTCCATTTGTTGATCATTTTTTCATGCCAATACCTTGTAATCTGAGCAATTACTTTGAAGGTAACAATACGCAATATATTAATCTTGTTAATCTCCTATATGTTGTCTTGAAGTTCTGTAACATCATTTTTATTCTTTTTTCATTTTAAAATAAAAAAAAAGAAATCTACCAACTAGGAAAATTTCAGGATTTTTTCTTAGTTGGATTCACCACTGCATTCTACAAGAACTTCAGGGAAGATCTAATGCCAACACTCCTCAAACTCTTTAATGAAACTGAAAGGGAAAGAATACTTCCAAACTCATTTCTCAAAGCTACAATAATCCCAATTTCAAGAAAAGACCCAACTAAAAAAAAGAAAACATTAGACCAATCTCTTTTATGAACATAGAAGCAAAAATCTTCAACAAGTTGGATGTAGTGGTGCACACCTGTATTTCCAGAACTCAGGAGCCTGAGGCAGGAGGATCACTGCAAGTTCAAGGCCAGCGTGGGCTATAAAATGAGTGCAAGGCCAGCTTGAACTGCACAGAGAAACCTTGTCTCAAAAAGACAAAAAGAAATCTTCAACAAGATACTAACAAACAGTATGCAATAAACAGTTAAAAAGATTATACATTATGAACAAGTAGGCTTTATCACAGGGATTCATGAGTGGGTCAACATATGCAAATCAATAAATGTAACGTATCATATAAACAGATGCAAAGACAAAGATCATGTGATTATCTTAACAGACACAGAAAAAGCCTTTGACAAAATCCAAAATCCATTTATAATAGAAACCCTGAAGAAAACAGGTATATAAGGACCTCATGTAAATCTGATAAGAGCCACTTACGGCAAACCTACTGCCAACTTTCCCTTTAAACTCAGAAACAGCACAACGGTGTCCACTATTGCAACTCTTGTTCAAGTACAATATAGGACTCACAACATAGTACAGTATAGTACTCCGATTCAGAGCAATCAAGGAGGAGAAAGAAATAAAAGGACTGTGTATAGGAAAGGAAGAGGTCAAACTGTCACTTTTGGCAGAGGTCATTGTCCTTTACATACAAGACTCAAAATATCCTGCAAAAGACTCCTAGAACAACAACCAAATGCATCGATGCAGCAGGACACAAAGCCAGCATATAAAAATCAATAATATCCCTGTACACTAATAATGAACCCACAGGATAGAAATTAGGAAAACAGTATCATTCACAACACCATCAAGGAAAATTACAATGCTTAGGAGTTAACCTAATGGAAGCAAAATATCTCTTTAAAGAAAACTACAGAACTTTGAAAAAGGATATTGAAGAGAACATCAGAATATGAAAAGATATCCCCTGTTCCTGAATAGGTAGAACTAACTGTTAAAATGATCATACTACCAAAGCTGATACATAGGTTTAGTGCAATTCCAGTCAAAATACAAATATTCCTTACAGAACTAAAAAAAGAAAAAAAATCATATAATTTACATATATGGAATTAGAAGAGACCCAGAATAGCAAACTTGATCCTGGGAAATAAGATGGGAAGATTTCAAGTTATATCACAAAGCTATAGTGATAAAAACAGCATGATATTGGCACAAAAAACAAATATATGGATCAGAGGAACAGAATATATTGTGCAGAAACAACCCAAGGCACATTCAGTTATCTGATCTTTGACAACAGGCAAAAAAACATGCACTGGGAACCTCTTAAACAAATGATGCTGGGAAAACTAGTTATGTACACAGCCACAGAAGATTGAATTAGATCCGTACCTCTCACTATGTACTTAAATGAAACCAAAACTGATCAAAGACCTGGATATTAAAACAGAAAAGCTTAATCTGCTGGAAAGTAAAATAAGTAAAATTCTTGAAGACACAGCAAGAGGTAAAGACCTTGTGGGCAGAACCCCTATTATACTAGAAATAACATCAAGAAAGCAAACTACAGTGGTACATTGGCTTACAAACTTTATCCATTTTACAATTTGGGAGAAGATGCCTGCAGTTGTATTTGTATGAGTGAGATGGCTATGGTTGTATTTGTCACTGCATATAGAGTTTGCAGATGGAAGCAAAATTTTGCTGAACACTTTTGTTTGTGAACCAAATTATTCCAAAGCAGGAGTGTTCGTGATCCAAGGTATTGTTATATTAAATTTAAAAAGCTTCTGCACAGCAAAGGAAGGTATCAATAGAAGGAAAAAAACAAACTAACAAATAGGAAAAAACTGTTTGCCAGCAACTCCTCAGACAGAAGTCTAATATCTAAAACATATAACAAACCCAAAAAACATTAGACACTTTCCAAATAAAAGACCCAATAAAAATGTGTAATTAAAGTGAACAGATACTTCACAGAAACAGAATTACGAATACCAATGAATAATGAAAAATGTTCAACATCATTGGCCATGAGAGTTATGCAAATTAAAACAACACAGATTCTGTCTTACTCCAGAAAGAATGGGTATTATCAATGAATTAAATAATACCAAGTGCTGACAAGGATGAATAGGAAAAGGAACATTTCTACATTGTTGGTGGGAAGGTAAATTAGTACAACCACCATGGAAATCAGTATAGAGATTACTCAAAACTCCAAAAATATAAATTCCATTCCATTTACCTATTGCTTTTCTAGGTAACTTCCTGAAAAAGTTAAAGACATCATATTACAGGGATACATGTATATCCATGTTTAAGGCAGCACAACTCATAATAGATAAACCTCAGAACCAACCTGCATGCTCATCAATGAATAAACGGAAAAAGAAACTGTGATGTTTGTACACAAGGGGATGCTTTTCTGCCATTAAGAAGGAAGAACTTGAATTGTTTACAAAAAAAGTAGATGTACCTTTAGACCATAATGTCAAGGGAAATAAATCAGACACACAAGCTTAAATATCACATGGTTTCTTGTGTGAAAAACACAAAATATAAATAAATGGCAAAATAAAAGATTAATAAGAAATAGGTAGGTGGGTCTTTCACACATAGGATGAGAACCAAGAGGTGGAGGGAGGAGGGAGGGAAGGGGAGGGAGACAGAAGTAAATAGAATTAAGATGTGCTGTGCACATGGACTGTACCAGCTCCCCACAATGAATATACTCACTAATGCACTGTAAACATGTGTTAATAAAATAATTTTGGTTACTAACCCCCCCAAAAAAGCATATAGGAGGGGACACATTTTGTTGAATGCATGGCTGGTCTTGATCAGACAAAAGACAGGGTGATAATAAAAGATACCCAATAAGGCCCTACACTCTTAGAGCATAGCTTGGAATGATTCCATGTCTCTTACAAGTCTCTAACATCACATTGTAGGGCAATCACATGTTAGCAAAACTGACTGGGGTCTGATTTTCTAGAAAGGGCCTAAAACTCACTCTTGGGACAGAGATTTCAGACTGTCTTGACTGAAGATTGAAACCAGAGCAAATCCATGCTTAGAGGCTGTGGTGACCTGGATCGTCTTCATGAGTGTTTGCTGTTATTTTATGATACACATTTTGCTGAGTAGAAGAGACAGAGCCAGGGACAAGATAGATCTCCCTTATTCTCATGATGCTAGAAATAAAATACATGAGGATACTGATGAGGAAGAGTAGGAACAGGACATTCACAAAAGAAAAATACAGATCACTAACGAATGCACAAAAAAGGTGTTTATCATCACCAATCTTTAGAGACATGCAAATTAAAGCATTTTTCCTGGGAAAAAATTAAGAAGAGTGTGCTAATATTGATGCGCGAAAATTGGAACTCTCAAAACTGCACATGGGAGTATAATTTGGTGCAGGCACTTTTGAGGGCAATTTGCCCATATCCTTACCTTTTAAATGGGGATCCCCTGTGACTCTGCAGTTCTACTTCTTCACAGCTACCCCGGGGAAACACTTAGAGAACACAGAGACACACCCAAGGATGTTCTCTGGAACACTGTTTGCAGAGCCAGCACACATCCTAGATGTCCATCACCAGAAGACCGTCAGAGGAGGCTGTTGTATGTGGTTATATAGTAAAATACTATGCAGTACATTGACCACAGAAGAAGTTCAATGTGTCAAACACAGAAATTCTCTCAGACATGGTGCTGAAGGAAACACAGACACACTAAATAATACTACACATATTCTATGATGTAAATCTATCTTTTCACTTTAGAAGAACCTACACTAAATTTGTAGGAGTGGGAGCTTCACATATAGAGGAAATTTCCAGGGACAGCTGGAGATGGTCAAGATGATTTGAGATTTAGGTGAGTGTTTAATCTTTGAAAAATCATGTTCACACATTACCCATGTGGTTGAAAAAGTTAAAAGACTTAAGTGATTACTTTAGGCATTCATTGCCATCAAGGATATCCCATGATGTTCCACTTTCTCACGGGCCTAAAACTCTCAAAGTTCTTACCATGACAATTTTGGGGCACTATTTTTGATGACTATATAACAGTGACTCTCGTACTTCACTACAGTATAACTTTAAACCTCCCCCCAAGTTTCAAAGTCAGCATCAGTGATCCATTTCTTCCACTTACAAATGTACTTCCCTTTCAAAACAAAAGCTGTGCAGATACACATGCTTTTGAGGCAACCTGAGCCCTGTGGGATCAATGAGAACCCTCTGAGATGAACACCAGCAGATGCCAGTTGCTTAGGAACCTGCAGTCAGGAGAGGTAGAAGAGGTTTTGTGGCTGAGCAGACCCAGCACCAAAGCCTTGGTCCACTTGCCCCAGTGTGTGATACTCAGTGCACCTGTCGTTCATGCTGGCAGCTAGTGTTGGAGGATCCCCTTTCTTGTCCACAGGTGGAATCCTCTTCCAGGGTACAGACAGGTGACCCAAACTCTCATCAGAGCCCCAACCAATGTAATGACACAGGATGCGCGTCAGCTATAGCACCAGAGCCTGGAGCAGCCATTTCAGGCTGCATCCCCAGCCTCCCCAGCCTCTCCAGGCTGCAGAATGCCCACTCACTCTGTTTGGTTTGCTGTGAGACAGAAGTGCCTTGGCCTCGGGACGTAGGGTAGCAGCAGTGGGGTCTCAGGCATAGACATTCCCAGTTGCACCACCTCAACCGGTATCTCCAACCCTCTCCAAGAGTCTGTGAGCTTCCCAAAACCACTTTTTGTGAACTGATTTTCTAATTAAATTAATCAGGATAGGTTTCTATCGTTTGCATGGGAGAAACCCGACTGACCTGATAATCTTAGAAAAATTACCGAATTTCTTCTGTTTCTGCATCTGTAAAAATAAAGAATATCTCACAAGGTTACAAGGAGATATGACTCAATATGTGGCATATATGAAATGCATTTGAAATTCATATATAGTAATAAATCCATTTTTGTGTGCTTAAATGAATTTTTTCTTATTTTAAACAAAAGGAAAGTAAGAAACCAAAGCAAAACAATGTCACAACCAGTCAATAAGAGAGTAAAAATCATCAGCATATTGCATATTATTATATTCACAGAAATTATTTAGGATAAACAGTATAGACTTGAAACATTATCCAACAAATTATAAGCACAAAACTTTTGCCTCAGTGAATCAAGAGAAACCTGCTATATGACTATCTTTTTTGTTATGATTGCTCTATTGTTTTCAAATAAACATTTTGCATTAAAAATGAAATCTGAAGATGAATGAATTTATGAATATTATGTTGCTATAGATAAAATCTATTTAAGGTGACATATATTAAAATGCCTTACCCCAAATCTTTCTTCCCAGAGTTGGGGCAATGTGAAATGAGGGGCTGTCAGGATTTATTGAGGATTGCAGTTGATTTCAACTACTAACATTTCCTACATTAATGGAAAGGCAAACAATGTACAACTTTTCAGGGAGGCTGAAAAAATAAATAAAAAGATGGCATTTGTGAACCTAAGCTTGAGTACAAATAATCACTCCAAACCTCCCACGGCTCACTTATTTTGTGTCTAATCTGCAATGACCTTTTCACCAAAGGCCAATTTTCTGATACCAAAAAACCCAACCATAGGCCCGCTGGCTTTACGACATTTCACAGAACTCACCCATTCTAATATCAGTCATGGAAAACATCATTAAGATCGAAAACTTTCTACAAATCAACTTTCAGCCCCACAGTGAAGTCTGTGGCCAAACCGGTGACATTAAGATTAACGATTTAATTGGGTGTCTGTGCCAACATTCCCTTGTGAGCCCAAGTAATCAAGAGGCACGGATGTGATGGTTTAGAATGGGCTCTGAGATCTAGTGTGCAAATTAGTCTGAGCTAGATTCTCTGGAGCCAGGAATTCATCGTCTCCCTCTGTTCACAGGGGATATGTAACCTCACGACAGGAGAAGCAAGGCTGGAGATCCCCTTTCCCAGCTCTGAGGGAGCCTTTAAAATGATCATCCAGGGCTGGCAGAGACAGAAGCAGCTGAGCTGAAAATTGAGCAACTCTTCCTACCCTCCCCAGTGCATCTGCAGAGCGGATACCAATGTCTGCAAGGACTGCCTGGGCACAAGCTCTGAGTCCATCCTTAAGCTTGTTAACCTAAGGACTTCAGGGACAATCTTTTCTCCACTGAAGCAACTGAAAAAGACAGGCAGGGAGTACTAACACCCAAAAGTGAACAGGGAAAGGGCAGAAGCAAATCTCAGCCTGAAACCAAAGCAGCTACTTTAACCTTCAAATAATGATTGATGAAAAAGAATCACAGCCAGCCTTCCCCCTTAATTCAGGAGCTGGTTTGTGCAGTTAGAGAGGAGGAGGTCCTTAGCCATTTTTCTTCTCCTTTTTCTTACCCATACTCCAGTCATTTCTTCAGAAAAAGTCGGGTTTATAAATATCTTCTGTCTCCTGAGGTTCTTTCCCCATTTCTTTCATAACAGAACCCTTGTTATTTTTTCCTGTGGGAAATTCACTTCGGTGTTTTACATGGGGCTAAACTTGCTCTTCCACCTGAATATCTGGACAGTCTTTCTCTAAGATTACAAGGGTGGCATAACCTCGAGCTGCTTCTGGTTCCTTCCCACAGATAAAAGGGAGAAACTCTCTGTGACATTGATGCCCAAGGAAGAAAGATAAAAGGATAATCAGGAATAGACACAGAGCCTTGATGCTATCAAAAGAGCCATTAAAAGAACACTAAATAAAAGAAAATCAAAACAAATCCATTCATGTGCAACAAGAGGTTTGAGGTCATAAAAGGTAAATTTAGAAGGCAGACTGAGTCCTCAGAGTGTAGATTAGGGTGCGAGCCATACTGTGATCCTGGCGTTTACCTAGCACCTGTTGCATGCCCACTTCAAACCAGGGCCTTTCTAATACTGGCTTCATATAAAGAAGAGAGAAAGCAGTTCCTTGTAACTCATACCAATTTATTTAACAAGTTGCTGGCTAAGACTTTGATATAGAGAAGTACTTAATAAATGTTTTATTGAATGGTTGTAGTCTGATAAATTCAGGAGACAGAGGGACTATAATCTCCCTTGATCTTAACACTGCACTTCTATTAATTCAGTTTAGGCATGTAGCTTTTTATCCACTGTGTCACAGAATTGGCTCTAATTGACTGTGTGCTGTTAAGCTGGGTCTCTGCAATCCCACTCCTCTGAAAATGAGTCTTTAACATCCATTCTCTGCTGTAAATTTATTCCTATTCAAACTCATCTTTTAGTTTCAGCCCACCAAATCTCGATCTTGTCAACATGACATGGAAACCTGACTCCATCGTCTGACATGTAAGATCATTCCTTACAGCTTTGCATTATTTGGAAATGTAACAGGTTTGCCTAATGTAAGTGTGTCCTAGCCATTGACAAATGTGAACAAGATAAAACAGAGAAGAGAGTGTCACAGTGTATGGGGAGAGAAACACCTCTTCCCCTTCCCAAACACTGACATTAGCAGAAGATCTTTACATATAACCCAGTTATAAATCAACCTGTTCACTCATCCAGGTCATGTTTCCACCTGTTGATTATGGGAGTTGCATAAAATACCTTATCAGATATCTTGCTGGGAGTCACATACATCTTGCCTCCAGGTTGTTACAATGGTACGATAATCCAATCACAAAAGGGATTAGAGCTGAATCAGTTCAATATGATTTGTTCTTGGTGAACCCATTCTAGCTCCCAGCAACTCCAGCTTCCTTTCCCACCGCCTCCTGAGCCATCTGTTTGATAATTCAGCCTGAGACTGCACCATTCACTAGTGTCAAGTTCACTGCCTGGTAGCTTCTAAAACAACCTTCCTCTATTGCAGATCACTTCAGAAGCCTGTCAACCATCAGTCTTCAGTCACCTCTCCTTTTTGTATTCAGCAAATGTTTAAAGAATGCCTATCATGTGGCTCTCTGTGAGGAATCTGGCATAGAGAGGGAAGTAAGCAGATGGGGTTGTTATTCTTGTGGAGTTCAAATGAAGATTGCTGACAATTGCATTTCAATCAAGCAAACACAACACAGAAGAATCAGTGGTGTGATTCGCGTGTGGTCTATCTTTGGAGGAAATCGAAGAGCTGAGTTGGTGTGTCGACTGAATCTTCTTGCGGTCCTCCCTTCCTCGCTCTCACCTCCCCTGCCCTGCTCATACGCAGCAGGGAATTTGCCTCTCCTCTATTGCAATTCTAAGAAAAATGAGACAATGGCCAGCAGATGCTGAGTTGTAACATTTACTGAGACAACTCTCAGAGGATTGTTGCTCCCTGTTGTAGAAAACTACTTGTTACAGTCAGCCATAGAGACGTACAAGAGCAGCACATGGTACAAGGGACCTGTCCAGTATGGATCAAGAACACACAAAAAACTCAGGCATTCACCCAGATTTGATATTCAAGCCCAAAAGATGTTAATGTCCTCACTGTACTAGAAAATCTTGAGTGCAGGGATGTAAACTGTTGACCCTCACAGTCCCAAAGCAAGCTTTGCTCTCAGCAGGGTCTTTTGGGAGATCACTTACATTCACGGTCTGTTTTTCATGTAGCTTTTCTGTTCTGCCCTAGAATCTATCTCCCACATCTTGAGACGGGGCTCAACTGTGACTTGCTCTGGAGAAAACGGATCTAGCAGGAGTGCTGTGGGCTGGTTCTCAACACAGCCCTCAGTCTTGTTTCTACTATGCTCCTGCACCTCTGTCATCCCCATGACAATGAGTCCAGGACCATATGGGAGGATAAGTAACCAATGAAAAGGCATATTGTTCTAGTTTTCCTCTGTTTACACTAGACTATAACCAGCCATGTGATATGCAAAAGAGCCTGACTGCAATTCATAGAGCCACCTAGCTGGCATCTCCTGACTACAGACACACAGCAAGGGAAGATTATTTGAGTTTGTTACAAGGCATAATTTTTGCTACACATCATTCTTTCTTTGGTGGTCATTGTTCAGATACAAGAAGGACAAAGAGAAGAGTAGGTAAGGGGACATTTCAGTTTTAAACTTCTTAAGAAACTTGCCACATTGTGGTATATACTCTTCACACTTGATATACACTTCTTGTGCCAAAGGTTTCTCATGAGACAGATATGGAAAAATCGACCTGCGTGTCATAAATATCTTGAGGAAAAGCAGATGCTAGACACAGGGGAAGGAGGAAGTTCAAAAGTAACATCTCTGTATCCTGCAGAGCAACCAGCATCATCGATTTCATGCGTGAAAGTTCCAACAGATTCATGAGATGAATTTCATCTAAGCCTGGAAACTGGAGCTTGTTTCTGTGAATCAGTGCTGGCTTCCTGCCTGCACCCTGACACTGGGCCCTCATTTCCTCCCCTTTATTCTACCTTTCCCATAGCAAGAGCATTCTGCCTGGTAGACAAGTCAGAATTCAAGCAGCAATTGAGTACTTGTGTTTTCTCTCTCATCTGTTAAAACCTCCCTCAAGCAGCCCTATCCTTGCTCATCTACTTCCCCCCAAATGGAAATGAAAATCTCTTTTCAGTAGTCTTCAGCATGTTTCACAAAGTGGTGGCTCTTTTGGGTTTGTGATGGAGTGAGACTGTTAAGAACACAGGCTCAGGAGGTCGGCTGCATGGATCAGTCTCAACTCTGCCCCCTGGGCACTACGCGACCTTTGGCAATCTCCCTAACCCCTCAGAGCTTCAATTCCCCTTTCTATAAATGGGAGAAATGGTCCTATCGATGTCAGAGGGTCGATGTGAATATTAAATGAGAAAACACAAGCTGACTGCTTAACAGTTACTGATGCACGCCAGGTACCTCATGCACAGCAGCCAGCATGATTCTTTAAACACATGGCCATTCTTTTGAGTTGGGGGACAAGTGGTTTTTTAAAAAGTCCTTTGTTATTTTCTGCTGTTGATAGTCCCTCTTTTTTATCTCAGCACGTGTTTTCAGTACATAACGCTTACATTTCTCATGGGGAGTTGGTACATGTCCATAACACATCTTAATTCTCAATCGCCCTCCTTCCCCCATCCTCCATCTCTTGATCGCCTTCCCATTTGAAAAAGATCTATCTCCCTATTTCTTATTATCTTATCTTTATTTTGCTCTTTATTTGCATTTTGGGTTTCTCATCTAAGAGAAACCATGTGATATTTAAACTTGTGTGTCTGATTTCATTTAATATTATGGTCTCAAGGTACATTCATTTTCCTACAGATGTCTCAAGCTTAACTTTCTTTGCTGCAGAATAGTATTTGATTGTGTGAAAATACCACATTTTCTTTATCCATTCACCTGTTGACAGACATATAGCAGCACGATTCATAGCAGATATGCACTCTGGATATCTGAGCTTTTAAGTGAGTTCCACACATAGATATGAGGCTACCTGTCAACATTCCCCCTCTTAATCTTTATTAGAATCATTCCTGAGCAACAGGAATAACCTAGTCTCCAAGTTATGAATGACACGGGAGGATTGCAGCAACTGTTGCCAACACTGGCCTGCTTCCCGCCCTGACTGTCTCCTTCCTGTTGACCCACGTTTCTTTGTTTTTTTAAACCAGTACATGTTTGCAGCATATGATGCTTACATTCCTCGTGGGGAACTGGGACATGGACAAATTGCATCTTAATTCTTCATCCATCCCCTCCCTCCCCTTCCCTTCCTCTACCCGTTGGTCCTCTTCCCATTTGCAAAGGATCTATGTACCTATTTCCTATGATAGATCTTTTATTTTGCCCATTATTTATATTTTGGGTGTCTCATATAAGAACAACCATGCAATAGTTAAGCTTGGGTATCTGATTTATTTCACTTAACATTATGGTCTCACGATGCATCGATTTTCTGACACATTACTCAAATTTATCCTTCTTTTTGGCTGAGTAATACTCCATTATGTAAATACACCACTTTTTTTCATTTATCTGCTGATAGACATAAAAGTTGCTTCCAATATTTAACTATTATGAATTGTGCTTCTATAAACTTGGGTAGGCTTGTATTTCTGTAATACAATGTCTTTAATGCTTTTGAAAAGATACCTAGAAGGGGAATAGCTGGATCAAATGGAATTTCTAGTTTTAGCTTTTTGAGGAAACTGCATACTAATTTCCATAGTGGTTGTGCTAGTTTATGTTCCCAATGATATAGAAGGGGTTCATTTCTTCCCAGGGCCTCATCAGCATATTTGTTATTATTTGATATCTTGATGATGGTAATTCTTTCTGAAGTAAGATGGAACCTCATTGCTATTTTAATTTTCATTTCTCTAATGGCTAAAGATATTGCATAATTTTTCACGTATGTACTGGACATTTGTACATTTCTGATAAGTGCCTATTCATTCCAGCTGCCCATTTTTTGATGGGTCATTTATTTGGGGGTTCTAATTTTGTTTAGTTCTCTACAAATTCAAGACATTAGTTCTCTGTCTGAAGAACAGCTGGCAAAATTTTTTCCCATTCTATAAATTGTCTCTTCAACCTGTTGGTTATTTCCTTTGTTATGCAGAAACTTTTTAATTTGTTGTGATCCTATCTATTGATTCTTGGTGTTACTTCTTGTGTAACTGGGGTTCTGTTCAAAACGACCTTGCCTATACCTATGTGTTCAAGAGTTTTACCTATTTTATCTTTTAGTAGATTGTTTTTGTTTTAACATTTAGATCTTTGATCCATTTTTATTTAATTTGGTGCACAGGAAGAGACAGGTGTCTAGATTCAATCTTCTGCATGTGACTAGCCAGTATTCCCAGCACCACTTATTTAAAAGGCTATCTTTTCTCCAATGTATCTTTTTGGCCCCTTTGTCAAAGATCAGATAGCTGAATGTGCCTGGGTTTATTTCTGCATCCTTTTTCTGTTCCACTGTTTTTGTGCCAGTACCATGCTGTTTTTATCATAGTAGCCTTGTAACATAAGTTGAAGTCCAGAGTTACAATGCTACTTTCCTCTTGCCCAGGGTTTCTTTTGCTATTCTGGGTCTCTTCTGGTTCCATATGAATTTCAGGATTGTTTTCTTTAATTCCATGAAAAAGGCTATTGCCTATTGATTTGGATTGCATTGTATCTGGCCACTTTTACTATACTTGTTCTTCCTATCCAAAAATAGGGGATAGCTTTCCATTTTCTTACGTCCTCTTCCATCGCCTTTTTTAGAGTATTATATTTTTCACTGTAGAGGTCTTTCCCTTCCTTGGCTAGGTTAATTCCTAAGTATTTAATTTCTCTTAATGCTATTGTGGATGATATTGTTTTCCTACTTTCTTTCTTGGTGAGTTCATTACTGGTGTACAAGTACATTATTGATTTTTGTGTGTTGATTTTGTATCCTACTACATTTCTGAATTTGATTATTAATTCTAGGAGTCTTTTTATGGAACTTTTGTGGTCTTCTATGCAGAGGATCTTGTCATCTGTAAATAATAACAACTTGACTTCTTCCTTTCATATACATATGTATATATATAATGTCTCTGATAAATGAAGTATTATCATTTATTGAACAGAAACAGTGATAGTGGCCATCCTTGTCTTGTTCCTTATTTTAGAGGAAAAGCTTTTAGTTTTTTCCCCACTTAATATGATGTTGGCAGTATGTTGGACAGAAGTGGTTTTTATCAGGTTGACATAAGGTCCTTCTATTCCCATTATCTTCAGGGTTGATATCATGAATATGTTGTATTTTGTCAGAGGCTTTTTCTGCATCTATTGAGATGATCATGTGATTTTTGTCTTTGCTTCAGTTTATGTGGTGCATTACATTTATTGATTTGTGTATGCTGAACCAACCTTGCATCCCTGAAATGAAGCCTCTTCAGTCATGATATATGATTTTTTGCATTCTATTTGCCAGTAACTTGTTGAGGATTTCTGCATCTGAATGGGCCCATATTTCACCTCCAGGTTTCATCTGAGGCCTGACTCCTGCCAAGAAACTCTAACTTCTCTAGGACGGATCTCTAGGAATTAGACAGCTACACCGCACACCCATATTCTCAGTGCCTGCTCTGCCATCTAAGCCAGCCAGTGGACTTCTGTCTACCTTGTGATCTATATTCCCTGGGCTGACACCCACTAACAGGAAAGTCCACTCCTCTCCAGAACACCTGGGTTTATTCACATTCATTCAGACTCCCAGTCACCCTATTTTGGCAACTGACTTTCTCCTGACCTACCCTCTCTTAAAGCACCAGGCTTATCTCAAGATGTGGACCTCCTCACTGGGTCACCCCTTGTGACATTTTTATGTGCCCACTTTGACCAGGTTACAGGATCCAGCTATTCACTCAATAATAGCCTAGATATTGAGCTGGGCGTGGTGGCACAAACTTTTAATCCCAGCACTCAGGAGGCTGAGGTAGGAGGAGTACTGTGAGTTCAAAGCTGGCTTGGGCTACAACGTGGGCGCAGGGCCGGCCTGAACTACATAGTGCGAACCTGCCTGAAGAAGCTAGAGCCGGGAGTTTGGCTCAGTGGCTCAAGCGCCTGCCTAGCAGGCACG
Organism: Dasyprocta punctata; assembly: GCA_004363535.1. Lineage (NCBI taxonomy): Eukaryota > Metazoa > Chordata > Mammalia > Rodentia > Dasyproctidae > Dasyprocta > Dasyprocta punctata. Next base: position 87,790 of record RJWM01001522.1, on the reverse strand, counting down.
AGGTTGTGAGTTTGATCCCTGGTGCCACAAAAAAAAAAAAAAAAAAAAAAATAGCCTAGATATTGCTGTGAGGGTATTTTGTAGATGTGGTTAATATCTTCAATCTATTGACTTTAAGAAAGAGAAATAACTCTCAATAATCTGGGTGGACTTTATCCAATCAGTTAAAAGGCTTTAAAAGCAAAACTGAAGTTTCCTGGAGATAAAAAGAATCCCACCTATGGGCTGTAGCATTAGCTTCTGCCTCAGAGCACCAGCTGATGGCCTGCCTGTGGATTTAAGGGTGGTCAGCCCCTAGGACATGCATATCTATAGAATTCCATCCCTTGCGTGTTCTTTTCTCTGACAGTGCCCTGTATGCCCCACCCCTCCTGCCTGAGCACCCCAGACACCAGCATGGACCAAGCAGCCAGCAGGCCAGACCCAGACCCACAAGAGCTAAAAATCTCAATTGACAATTCTCCAATTCACTGAAAATCCAATCAGTCCCTATTCACAAAATAAGTTTACCAGGCTGTCTGTTCTGTTAATATTGTTAACAACATTGAGAGCTGAAGCTGATATTTTACTGAGTAATTTACTCTGGTCCACAATGACACTAAGCACTCATCATGCATGATTTCACTTACTACTTCTGGTGTCCTGCACAGTAGGAACTATTATTATTCCCATTTCTCTAAAAGCATCAAGACAAAACCACAGAGAGTCTGACTAGCCCACATCCATGCTACCAACACCCTAATCCCAGCTCCTGTGAGCTTTCACTTGTTTCCTTGCTCCCAGTCCTGCATTCAGTGCACTTCTTACATGGTGGCTACAATGTACTGAATGGTGGCCTTCCAAAAGATAAATCCACCTACGACCCGAAAAGTAATCCTATTTGAAAAACTGTGTTTACAGATATCATTAAGGGCACTGAGCTTCTATTATTAACTCAAGTGGGCTCTAAATCTAATGAAAAGTGTGCTTACAAAAAAAATGGAGTAGGCACCCAGGGCAAAGGGGATGGAGGAGGAGACTGGGGTGATGCAGATACAAGCCAAGGAATGCCAGGGATTTCCAGCAAATGTCAAAAACTAGAAGACAGAAGCATCAAAGAGCTTTTCCCTGAGGCCTCCAGAAGGAGCCTGTGGGGAGCCACAGCAGACTGCTTCAAAGCCCGGGGCATATGAGGACCCATAAGGACATGAGTTAGCTTTCTGGCACATGTGCACAAAATGGGATACACGTATAGAAGCGCGACCGAGCATGGACAACCACACATGTGCTGCATGGTTATGCCGGTACACAAGAACGTAATGCTTCAATATATACCGGCCAGATAATAAAGATGCTTGTTTGCTGTTGTTGCTGATGTTAGCCCCACATGCTTTCTTTTCCTTGGGAACCTCACCCACTAAAACACCCCTTCAAGCTCCCCCACCCCACCCCAACAGAGCCAAACCTGCTGATCATTACATTTGGACTCCTGACACCAAAGACTGAGAAATTTCGGTTGTTTTATGATACCCAGTCAATGCGTGGTCTATTTATTTATAATGAAAACTAATTACTAGGAAACTAATACAGAAGAAAAGGTGGTGCTTTAAATATGTAAATAAGATTGTGTTATTTTCCTAAGGAAAACCCCCAAGAGCACTGCACTACACTCAAGAGAAATTCAAACCCTTTTCTCCAGCTCACCTAGGCTGTAGATAAATAATACATTCATCTCTACACTGTACCCAGGGCAGCCTCGCTCCTCAATGCATTTCACCCCAGTCACACCAGTGCACTTTCTGTTCCCCAAATGCACCAACTTCAGGATCAAATCCCACCCTCCCATAGAGCCCTGCTGCTGCACACTCCGCCCCACTGCCCTGTCCTTCTTTGCCGATTGCTTTGTGAGCACTGTCTGTTCCCCCATAAAAGCAGGTAACCTGTTCACCTAGGTCTGAATCTGAAACTCAATTGGTCTCTGCAGCAAAGTGGACCCCTAAACTACCTTCCAACATCTTCTGCCACTGTCGTAGCAATTGAAAAGTCAGCGGAGGGCTCACATCTCACAGTACCTGAATGCTGTTCACCACCACTCTCTGTCCCTCTGCTGCTCCCCAGTGTCCCAACCCAGTGCCTCTTCTCTCCTGACCACACATTATCCTCAAATCTGTGCCCACAATTGAGTTAGTGGGCCACTTCTTGGGCCCGCATGCGTGTGCCACTTCACTGCTTCCTAAAGCTACTAAGTAGCTCTCCACCAGTCTCATGGACAGAATTCATCAGCTGCTAACAATGTCCTCCCAGCTCAGAGCTGCCAAGAATTCCTAGCAGGACGAGCAGCTGCAACCTCTTAACCCCAAGACTTCTGTGGACTCCAGACTCCTCACCAAGGCCTGAGCCCAGGTTGCTTAATGGGTCCCCTTAGGCAGCCAAATCACAGCCTGCAGGAAGTTGATGAAAGGCGCTAAAGGCAGAGACTTTATCTAAACAAAGTACTTGGCAGGCGGGGAGCATGCTGGTCATCTGTGCCAAGTTACAGTCTTCAAGGAGCTGGACTACAAAGGCTATGCAGCTGTTTGTGAGTCACAGCAGATGCAGTGATTGGCAAAATCATCAGCTCCCAAGCCCTGTCCTAATGAAGCTTCCATCCCCAACCCTGGGCCCCAAAACACCACACCTGCTTTCTTTGACACCTCAAGGCCCCAGGCACCCAAGATGGCCTCTATCCCTCCTGGCACCACAAGTTGGTTGGATGTCCAAGGTCCCAGACCCCTGGATCCTGCACATGACACCAAACAGGGAGCTCACATAAATACATCTGAAAGCTCCTTGTCCAATTTTTGTTAGGTTTTGCTTCTGTTTTAAGTGCAACCACTACCTTAGTGCTTAATTCAAGCTTCATGAAGAAACTCTAACTCATTTGAACCCCAGGAACCTCCTATTTACCCAGATGTTTCTCACATGTTCCCCAGGCCCTCTTGACTATTGAGGGGAACTGGAAAGCAAACTTAAAAGCACCACTAGAGCAGTGCCGACCCAAGAGCTCCTTCATCCTCACTTTTAGGAACTTAATGTGAGAAGTTTTCTCCCCCATCCCCAAGAGGCCCAGCACAGCAGCTGCCCCTGATTCAGCAGGTTTCACCTGCAGCTGAACAGATGCAATCCTTCTGGGTTTAGGAAACTGTATCTCCTCACTTCCCAGGTTTGCTGAAACAAGCATTGGGATGGCGCAGCAGTGTGCTCTTTTCAGTGGGGCATCCTGCCATCACAGCTTCTCCCTTGGCCTGGCCGCAAAGCTGGGAAGATATGTGGGCAGAATACAGTCAAAGTCTCCAGAAGACAGTCAAAGTCTCTGCCCAAAGAAGTTCTGGCAAGATTCCTAGCAGAGCTGGTTGCTCCTGCTCATTGGACTTCCCCCAGAACTGCATGTCCTGATGGAGAATCCAAGACCTGGGGCAGGCCTCTAGAGTCTAGACAAAGGTCCCCAACCTACCCAATCATGAGGGTCATCTGGGCCACTTGCTAAAAACATGAGCTCATCAACAACTCAGTCATGTTCTTAGGATACAATTCAAAATATACCCCGTGAAGATTATCATTGTGATGCTCACCTTCATCTCAGAGCTTTGTTTTCTCACACTACCATTTCCATCACTCTACTTTACCCAGGGTCCTTTCCAGTTCCTAAAAGGGCTGGGCTCATTCTTTCCTTGGGGCCTTTGCACATTCTGTTACTTGCCCAAGGTTTGCCCTTTCTCTGGTTAATTCTAACTCATCCTTGGACCTCAGCTCAACTGTCACTTCCCTGACCACTCTTCCTCCTCCAAACTAGCTCAGGCCTCATTAGCCTCCCTCATTGGTCCCTTGGTAGCATTTATCAAATGTGTAGTGAACTCATTATCTGCATAATTATGCGTTCATTATTGGTCTTCACCAACAGGCTGTGAGCGCCACAAGGACAATGACTATGTCTGTCTTGCGCACATTATATTCCCATGGGGCCTGATATGTGAGCATTGATGCAACAAGCAGACAAATGAAAACATCAATAAATTAATAAAAAGTTTTAATAAGACCCTATTCCCCACCTTCAGTACTCCAGCAACTGCTAAGTACCTAAGCCTCTGACTAACACAAGCTGATTCAAGCACACTTCCTGATCTGCCTTTGAACAGTCCACAAGTTCAAAAGGGCAACATTGCCAATTGTCTGTGATTCCTTTTTGCATGACAAAGGGATTCTTCACTTTACAAAAAAAAAAAAATCCCCTGAAAGGCATTTTTAAATACTGTGTTCCCTTCAGTGCCCATAAGCCATATTAAGAGCTCATTAATTATCTTCTAGGGAGGCTACAGCTAAGAGGCAAGTCATAAGGATAGTTGCCAAGGGAAGAAATGATGATAAATCAGCACTTTAAGGAAAGCGTAAATCATGAGGGAAGTAGGATTCGATTTACAGAAGTGTGATGTGTACACAGGTTATTCAGAACTTTATTATCACCAAGTGTGTTTGGCAGGGTGGAAACGCTGTTGGCTTGGAACCAGATTTCCACCTGTGAAAGGCATTCTTTTCCTCTCCTTTGTCTCTGCACGGCTTTCGAAGGCATCTTTGAGCTGCCAGCTCGGCACTGCGGCTCAGTCCTGCCCTGACTCTGCCTTCGCCTACGATCCCATCAAACTCTGCAGACCACTCGGGCTGCAGAGCCCTTCCCTGGATGAGTGCAACAGGTTTTACAAAGGTCCAGGCCGCCCTAAGGCGGGGACGTCAGTGATGTACAGCAGTGTGGGGCACACCTCCAGCGTGTTGCTGGGACTACACACGGTGCTCCATCAGGAAAGAATAACACTATATGGTTAGTGGGTGTCAGCACCCACTCGCAGGCTTCAGGATACCCCTGGAAATAAGCAAAAATGCACTTAAAACAAGCAAGAGCTGCTGATGCAGAGCTGCTATTGGAAGGGGATCGGGCATGAGTACTTGTTTGTGGCAGAAACTGAACAGCAGGCGGGGATTAAGGAAAGCTTTTTGGTAGAAAAAGGGAAGACCTCAAGTGTGCCCAGCACAGAGGAAGCATAGTGAGGCTAACAGGAAGTGGGGTGTCCTGTGCAGTTGGTTAGGGGGGTAGATTTGCTGTCTCTTATTACAAACAAGAGCAAAATTAGGGAAGCTGGTAGTCGCTAATCAAATCCTGGGTGTTTGGGGCATAAACTGCAGAGATGGTGGGTCAGATTTCTATTTTTTCTTTCTTTTTCAGTTGGTATTTTTTACTAGCACGTATCTGCATCATATAATGTTTACATTCCTTGTGGCAAGTTGGTATATAACACATCTTAATTCTTTTTCCATCCCCCGCTCCCCTTTTTGCCCCTCCTTTCACCTTTTGATCCCCTTCCCATTTGTAAAAGACCTATCTCCCTTCTCCTAGTATCCATCTTTTTTTTATTTTTCTATTTTAAGGAGAATAAAACCAACAAAACAAAACAGAATAAAGCCCATCAAAAGAAGGCAGTGAAAGTGGTACAGAACTTCAGAGTAGGACCATAGGAAATTAACAATGGCTATCATAATGTATCTTGTTATCTTCACAATAGTTGTCCATTCTCTCAAACATAGTAAAATTGAATAAAACAAAACAGAATAAAACCAATCAAAACAGAGCATTGAATAAAACAAAACAATAAACCAGAACAAAACAAAACAGTGAGAACAATATTGGATTTCAAAAACAAAACAGAAGGAAATCCCCCATATTTGCCATACTGCATGCTGTCATCCTCCCATTAGATGCTCAGACTTCAGGCCTTAGGCCTGCAAAGTCAATCAAACAATACAGGCATTCAGTTGTTTTTATACCTCCGTTGCTACCAACTCAGCCTGTCCTTCAAACCAGCTGGATGCTGGGTGTGGGGGGTGATTCTCGGCTCACAGGAAAGGAGACCTGGCTCCTCTCTTCCTGGGCCCCACCTGGTTTGCGGTGCTTACAGGAAGATGGAACCAGCTTCTTGATGTGCTCGTCCCAGGCCCAGCATGGCCTCTGCTGACTCACAGGGAAAGTGAACTGGCTTCTCTCTTCCTTGGCCCCTCATGGCCTCCCTAGTACCCATCGTTTATTTTGTTTCTTATTTGTGTTTTGGTCTCTCATGGGAATGGCACCACCTCTAAATTACATGACCCCGACAGGGCTCTCTGTGAGCAAGTACATTGGTTCTTTTGTGGGTAACAGACAGCCCTGTGCTTTAATCCTCGGAACATTCCTGTTAGGTGTTGTTAGGAGGCAGCTGGGTCTGCCTCTTCTTACCGGTTGCTCCTCCCTTCCCCAGGGTGGGGTCTAAACTGGCCACAGCTATTGTTTAAAAAAAAAAAAAAAAGCAAACCCTTACGCTCTTTCATTCTGTCCCCTCCTCCATATCCTCATGGTCCTTCCTTTGGGGGCAAAGATTGGTCCTCAGGTATGAATATATTCATCTCCCTCCTCAAGTGTGACTCCTCCAGAGTCTCGAAGACAGGGCTGTCTGTCTTAATTTCCATGGCCTCAGAGCCCAGCACAGTACCTGGCCCACAGAAAAGGTATAACGAATGTCACGTGAATAATGAGATGATTACTTCACCTTTACTGCCAGCCTTCATTACAAAGAAAAGGAAAAAGAAAGAAAATAATGCAAGCAACAAACATGAGGCAATAACAAACCCTTAAGAAATTTTAATAGTAATTTGTAATAGGGTCCTTGGTCTATAATTAAAGATAAATAGGAGGAAGGTTGGGTCTCCCCTGACCTTGTCACCTCTCTGCCTACCTGTCATTATCAAATGATTCTAGATATAATTTCCTCTCTCCTCTCCTTCATGTTTTCCCCAGATTTGGAGTTCTTATATTTTTCTTGCATCCTCATATACACCTATTATGACCCAGCAGATGTGGCAAGATCTCAAAATGCAGCCATAATGTAATTTCAAAGCCTGCAGTAGAAGGGGAGAGAGGATATTTTGAAGAACAATTGCTAAAGATGGCAATGGGTAAATTCACAGGAGAGACTTCCCTTTGGCTACCCCAGTCCAAGCGAAATGCTCTGCTCCCTCCATGATGGAAAATGGCAGCTAACGGGGCAACTCAAACACTGAATCACTGTATCTATGGGAGGAGGTGCATAAGTTACAGTACAGCTACTGCAGGCTTTTGTTTTGGACACAGAAACTGCCAACAAAACTCTATTTAGTTGTGTCACAGGGCTTATGTCTTTAGAGTCAAAATTATCTAATTAGCTTAGGTAGGAGTCCCCATCTTGGTTTGTCTCAGCCAAATAATTAAAGGAAAATCAAAGCTTTGAGCCTAAGAAATTGTCAGTGTGCCAGTGTTTAGCCACTTGTAAATGAATACAGCAACAGCCAGAACCTCTGCCGTAACTACACGGAGAAGCAGTGCCATTCCCCTGCTCCCCCATGCCATCCTATTAAGTGTAGTTTTGTATGTGTGGCCCATGCAACGATAATCACAACCCCGAGGCCCTACAAGATTGGGAAATGCCTTCTGAAGCATCAAACAGAGATTGAATTGTCTTGCCTATAGTTGCAGTGTTAATTTAAATTACAATTCTTTGAAAACTGATATTGGATTAGAAGTGTTCAAAGGGCATGAAATTTTATCCAAGGATGACTCTTTATGAACCAGAATGTATGATTAACATGAACATTTACTCTTTTCCTGGGCCTTTCGAGTTCTAAAACATCCTTTTTTAAAAAAACAATTTATTGAATATAATAACTACCATTTTCACATATTTCAACATATTTTCTCATCTGGTAACAAATAACTCCTTAGAAAGATAGAGAAGTCATAATTTCAGGAATGTCAGTGCCCTACCAAATTTCCATTTTTCTCTTGTTTCCAGACTTTTGTGTGTTTCCATTTCCAAATTGTATCTCTGTTTTGGAAGACTTTCCTCAGGCTACTGGAGACCATTTTGCCGAATTAAGTAAAAAGCCGGAAGCACCTGGGAATCTATATTCCCCTGATCCAACCCCAGTCTCAACCAGTGACTGAAATGCTAAGGTATGAAAGGACTAGCCCCTTCCCTCAGACTGGGACAAAAGAGGCACAAGTCACCCCCCAGAACTTCCCCATGGGATCAAGCTGGAGTTAGCCTCTAGGACTTCCCCTGGGATCCCAGCTTTGCTCTACTTCTGCCCCTTCCCTAATAGATCTCTCAGACCTGCAGCCACATGTCAGGAGCTACTCCTGGAGTGCAAACTAAGATTTATGGATAATCATCACTTTTCAAAAATGGAAAAATGGACTCACAGAGGTTAAGTGACTTGCCCAAGACCACGTGAGCTGAGTCTAACTCAAGTCTTTTTTGTTAGTAAGCCATTCAGTCACTATTCATTAAGCACACACCATTCTGTTCATAATGGGGAAGAGACACTGCTAAGAAAAATGGGAGACCCAACTCGATATTTTAGCTGGAAGTACTTTCCAACTGAAAGGACTCTGGAATAAAGCAGTATTCACCATATCTTTCCAGATTGATTTTTGCCACGTGTTCACTTGAAGGAAATAAAGGAGTGAAAACTTTTCCTGGGCACAATACAGCATTCCAAGTGTCTCAAGTCTAACCAGCAACTTTCTCTGCTCATCAAGGTGCTACATCCAATCAAGTGCTTGGGAGACACAGTGGAATACAGGGTGTGAGGAAGGATGGAAACTTAATGATGTCCACAACAGAGAACCAGAGAAGAACCCTCCACCAGTGAGGCAGCACTTCTGCACCTGTCCACCATCGCTCCCAACGCACACCAGGGAGGCTGCCCTCAGCTCCTTAGATCGACTAGGATCACAGGGGAGATGTGAGCTCACGCCCTTCATGTCACCACAAGAAAACTCAGCAGCAACACTGGGCCATCGATAAGACAGCAACCTGCATCTCTGCATTCCCGACCCTGGCTCATTCTGGCTGAGACTCAGAGAGGTAAAGTTACTCAGCCAGATCCACACAACCCTGTAAGAGGCAAAGCCAAAATATGAACCCAGAAATGCCCAATTCCAAAGTCCACGCTTGAAGAATAATACAGAAAAATTTAGGAGAACATCATTCTCGTGAACATTCAGTTATCTCCCAGCAGAATAAACCACACTGAAAAGTCAGACTGAGAAAATGCCTAACCATAAAGCCAAATGAAATCCTCAGTCATAACCATAAGAATACAATTAAGACTCAGATAACAAAAATAAATAAATAAATATCCTAGAAAGGAGGAGAAAAACCTAACCATGAGAGGAGCATAAAGCAACACAAATGTTCTACAACTCTAAAGGTGTGCCTGCTAGAGAGGAAGAGTTCATGGCAGAAGACGGTGGGAGTCTTCCGTGTGTGCTTTAGCTTCACGACAACTTCACTGCACTCTCTGCATCACTTGCTGTAAGAGAAGAAAACAGTAGGCATTGATAAAGCAAGACACAGGTAAGGTGGTATTTTCCTGGTGTGCACCAAAACATGATTTGGATCAAGTCCTTCCTACAAACTAGAGTGGCAAAAGGAGGTGAGTAGGTAGCTTTTTACCTGCATACAAACCAAAGGAACTTGAAGACCAACAGAAATTTCAGAGAAGCCAGCTTAACCTGATACAGTGGAAGAAGTCTTTGATTAAGCTCACTTAGGGGTTAAACCCTAGAAGGAACCGTGGTAAAGAGGAGCTAGCAGTCCTAAATACATCTGAAAAATGATCCCATGAAGCGACGGTCAAAGCTAAGGGACATTTCTTTTCTTACAATATTTGATTCAGGATCTAAGCCCTTCCCACACACAGTAGACAGGGTCCCTTGGGAGGCACCATGTGAGTCACAGAGAACCTCTTCTACCCTCTCCCCACTCACTCAGAAGGCTCTATCCTTAGAGCCAGGCAGAAGAATGTGAAATTCTTACGTGGCTTCCCTCTTGGGGCTCGATGGCCCATTTAAAATGCAGAGAGCCAGGGAGGAAAGTAAAGCCCCATTAACTTGAAGCAGGGCCATTGAAATCATTCCCATGCACACATGTCCTCTCTAGTATGACCTTGGGCACTTCCTGGCCTGTAAAAAAGTGATGATGATCTGAGTCGCTTCTTTGGAGTTCATGGCAAGAACTCCAAGACTATGTGGAAGCACTCATCACATAACAGATGCTCAGAAATGCTGAGGTCTCTGCCCTAGGAGGGAAAATAGAAGACAATAGGAAACAAGCTCAAGGAAGACACAAGAGTGGAGGAGGGGAAGGGGGCACTAGGAGCCAGCTGTCCCCGCCTAAAGTGGAGCTACCAGGAAGGGTCCTCTGTGAACCCCACCCCTGGCTGCATGTCAGGTCCCAGAAAGGTGGGGATCATTTGGGGTAAATGTCCTTCCACCCTGACCCTGCACAAACACTCCCGGAAGAGAAGCACTTTCCACAGCAGATGTGTAAATGAGGTAGAACGTCAAGAGAAGCTGTAAACTGGCCGCTCTCTTTGGAGTCCAGAGCCTGGAGAGAGGCTTGAGGCACAAAGCCTTCCCATTTCTATCATCCCTGTATCTTTTAGTTCAGTCAAATTCAGAAAGCCCTGGAGAGCTTGGGAAAGCACAGGTTACTGAGCCTCAACTCAGTCTTTCTGAGGGAGTCGGTCTGAGATGCAAGCCAGGCATTTGCTTGTCTACATGTTCCCAGGTCATTCTGAAGCTGCTAATCCAGAGACCGCACTTGGAGAGCACCTGTTCTATACCTTCACTGAAGAACCTGGTGAGATGGTCTCTACCTAACACTGAGACTCATTCTCCTCCAGATGCACCTGCACATAAGCCAAGGCGTTGTGCTGCACGGTGTCCTGTGATTTTTCCGGTGTCTAACCAGTTCAGTGCACTTACTGCCTGGCTCTGGGGTGCGAATACACAGTCCAGGTGTGCAAGAGTGATCGAGCGACAAGGAGAATCTCTAGAAGATGAAAAGAGCAAATACTGCAATTTTTCCCTCTGCCCTAATTTTCCTTCATCCTCTAAAGTACTCTCTGGACTTCAATTAAACCTGCCTTGGATCTTAAGTTCGGCAGATTTTTAAAATAAAGAATGAGCCTTTTGGCCAGGTGAAGCTTCGCTGACCTAACCTCCTGAGGAAGGAGGCGCAGCCCCTCAGGCTGTGCGTCTACGACTCAACAGTGACATCTGGTGGCCATCGAGGTGAGCCCCAGGCCCCATAATGCCCACGCATCCTTGGGCAGACTGCAGCACAAAAGGGGAAGCCTCTGTTCTCATAAATAAACCCATTTATCAATCACTTATAGCAAATCCACACTATCTGTGAGTAAAATATTCTTTTCATTGAATGCCGGGAGCATTAAAGCCTCTGACTCCTATTTTAAATCTCTATTTCTTGACCCATTTGAAAGTATACCATTCTTAGGAGGCTGCCATCTCCACTGTGGTTGATGCATCTTAACTAATATTCATATTTAAACTGTTGGGTTAAAGGAATGCATCAAAGCATTTGGCAGGGGAAAAATACAGCCTAACTTTGCTTCCAATGATTTGATCTAAGCAAATAAATAAGTCATTTTCATTTCCAGTTTAACATAACAAGAATATTTTTACATGATAATTTGCTTTTAAAAATTCTAGCTGTGAAGTTTAATAACAGCACATGAAGCTGCCTGTCATTTCATATTTATGTTCCAATCCTGGTTTTGACAGTTCCCACGGGCTCTAGACTGCTCAGCTAGAGATATTCTAGGCCACATTTTCATAACAACAGGTAGAAAATTCAGCTCGAGAGCCAGGAAAAAATAAAAGATCCTTATCAGGGTTTAGGATATGGGACCAGCTCACCCTTTCACCTTCCTACAAGGCAAGCTGGCCACTCAGAAATGGTTAACCAAGCTCTCCCCTCCCATCTCCTTAAGGTGTGGTCCTGGGAGCCTTCCCAAAGCCAACAGTGTCAGGAAATGTCTTTCTCTCACAAGGACTGGCTAACAGCAACAGCAGATGGTACTGATGAAGTTCACTCTTTGCAGGGCACTGTGCCCAGGGCATCACGTGGCAGTGACTGAATCCCAGGCCACCACCAGGAAGGCAGGGCTATGTATATCCTACATCACTGATGAGGAAACTGAGTCCTGACCGATGAGCTTTGCACAGGCTTCCACATCTACCAAGGGTCGCACCTGGTGTCTAAACCCAGACACAAGATTCCACACCAGGGGTTTGACCAGCCAGGATAGGCTTGGGTGAAAGTGACCCATCCCCACATTGGAGACCCTTCAAAGCTCTCCTCCTGCCCCACACTTCCCCCCACTGCCATAGCCCCGATGGAGCTCCTCTCAGTGACAGTACTGCCTCTGTTTAGTGAAATCTCACCCTGCCTACACCACCAGTCCCACAGGCTACTCTTGCTTGCAGAGGTTGACTGAGTAAGGCAGGACCCAGTCTGTACCCATGTTAACCCCACTATCTGGCTCAGAGCATTAGAAGCAATCAGAGGCCAGGATATACTTATGGAATGAGCAGGCAGATGAATAGGACTGCAAAAGGGGCTAATCCCATCACAGAGAAGTGGAGAGTGATGATGCTATTGCCCAGTGGAGAGGATGAAGGGGTAGACCTGAACAAGGACACCTGAGAGCCGGTGCATTCCCACTGCCAAACCAGACAACTCTGAGCCACAGTTAGCCACTGTAGGGCAAAAGAGAAGTCGTATACAGCTCTCCTTTTTTGCCCATGCTGTGGGGCATTTATCTGGAGCACCTTATTCTCATTGTGCACACAACTGACCACTGTCCCTGTTGCCTTAGCGAGGTCTGCTGTCTGTGCCTCTCTACATGTGAACCTTCTGAAGGCACAAGCTATCCCCACTTCATTCTCTGTGAAATCTTGAAACCTAAAGGAGATCAATAAATACTTAAATCATTCAAGCCTTCATTTCAACCACAACTACAAAGGGAGAAGTTTGTGTCACACCCAGCGCCACAGCCAGAGTTCCTCAGCCTTTTCCAGAAAGGGTGATGTATGTGTGTTCATATTTTGTAGATGCTAATTGTTGACAGCATGATTCGGTGGCTCGACAAATTGGAACTGACACCATCAACCTGCCTAATCCATTTACAATCTTTCATCATCGATGCAAGGGACTTTGTCAACCGAGCAGGGCCAGCTTCCCTTGTGAGGCCAGCATCTTGTTTCCTATTAGTGATGAGCATTACAAGTAAATAGATTGGCTTAGCATGTTAAATTGCATCCAACAGCCCAGCAAACTCAAGAGCTAATGTAGGAAAATAAAATCTGCGAAGTAAGGGAAGGGTAGGCTCAAATCAATGCACGTTTACCGAGCAGGAGTTTTGCTAACTAGTTTCTCCACCACCAGCTTCACCACATCCCCCTCTCTACAGAGCACTTTCGAAATTGCCAGTTGGCTCAGATGCCACCCCCATTCTAAATTCTTCAGTAGTTTCTCCACTTTCTCCTTATTATGTCATTCTAGTCCCTCTGGGATCTATTCCTTTTATGAGTCTCTAGTCCAAAACTGTTCTCCTGTCATAAACACACACACACACAATGCGCACCAGGAGTCTCACTGTACACATGAAAAACTATATTCTAATGGGACATTTTCACATGCTAACCCCTCTTCTGTGCTTTCACCTAGCTAATTAATTCCTGCAGCATTTAGCTCAACTGTTCTACTGCATGCAAAGAGCATTTCCTAATATAGTGGATTAAATGGTAGCCACTCAAAAGTCATATCTACATTCCAACCCCTACAGCCCATGAATGTGGCCTTAGGGGTCTCGCAGTTGTAATCAAAGATCGCAAGGTGAGATCATCCTGGATTATCTGGATGGGCCCTAAATCCAGTGACAAGTATCCTCATGAGAGACTTGGAGGAGAAACAGGAAGAGAAGAAAGGTTCCATGAGATTGGAGTGATGCTGCCGCAAGCCAGCAAGTACCAAGAGCCACCACTTTGGAGGAGGAAAGGGAGACTCCTCTTAGGATCAATGGAAGGAACGCAGCCCTGCTGACACCTGGGTGTCAGACTGATACCCTCCAGAACTGTGAGGAGAAATTTCCATTGTTGTAAGCCACAAAGCGTGGAGTAATTTGCTCCAGCAGCTCCAGAAGACTAATGCACTTGACCTTGCTTTCAGGAGTTCCCTGCTTTGTGCTACCCAACTCCACGCACATTTTTATGTGATTTTATGATTGTTATTGGCTTTCTTATCTTCCCTACCAAGACCAAACTAAGTTCCAGCACCTTCCTGAATGGTACACAGGGCTGCAGCAGGTTGAAACAAAAATGACAGAGTCAAACCTGTTCTTTAAAATCCCCAAATCTCCCAAAAACTGTCTTCTGAGAACCAGCCCATTAGGTCCTCTCACACCCCCTTGCATTTCCTTTGTCAAGGGGTGGCAAGTCCTTATAATTATGCACAAATAACTTCCACATGTTTCAAAACTGCATTCATCGTTCCAGGCTTGAGTACATCTACTCCTATGGGTCCACTGAATGGAATGGAGGACCCACTATGGCATTTAAAGTATTTTTCTACATTTTCAGTTGCACACCACTAAATGGGCATACACCATGGTTTCACATGTGAAGCACCAAGTGAGCAAAGGGAAGAATGATAAGTGAGGATTCACCCCAAGCCTCTTGCTAGCTCTGGGAAGGACACCTGGGTAAGGCTTGCCTTAAACTCCTTGACTGCAAGGGGTTCATAGTCTGGCTGACTCTCATAATAATAACTCGCTTTGTTGTCTACCACCACCAAGCTCTTCTGCTTCATTTTTTTAATAAAACACGATTATCTCAACATGTGTCCCTAATTCTTCAAATAAAATTTTTGAAAGATTTTACTTTTCTTTGTTTTTTAAATAAACGCAATAATAAGCCATAAGTTACCTGTTTACAAGTAAGCCGGCTGGTGGAAGTAATGAAAAAAATCAAAGAAACAAGGTATTGCTGATGGGAATGTAAAATCATGCAGATACTGTGGAAAACAGTCTGGCAGGTCCTCAAAATGTTAGACATAGAGTTATCATGTGACCCAGTAATTCTACTCCTGGGTATATAACCAAAAGAATTAGAAACAGGTGTTCAAACAAATACTTGTACATGAATATTCATAGTAGTAATGTTCACAGTAGCCAAAAAGATCCATCAGTAACACTAATGTCCATCAACTGATGAAAGGACAAACAAAGTGTGACCCATTCATACCACAGAATATTATTCAGACATTAAAAAGAGTGAAGTATTGATAGTGTTGCAACATGTATGACGTTTGAAAACAGTGAAAGAATACAGTCACAAGGCTTACATATTATGTGATTTCATTTATATGAAATATCCAGAATAGGCAAATTCAGAGATAGCAAGCATATTAATGGTTGGCAAGAACTGGGAGGGGAATATAAAGGTAGAGAGAAAATATGATTTCTCGGTCAGTTCAAGTTGCTATAACAAAAATATCAGACCAAGTTTCACAAATAATAAACACTTATCACAGGGCTAGAGGCTGAGGTCTGAGACCATGCCTGGGTTCTTGAGGAGGGCCGTCTTCCTCAGTTCATGCATGCAGAGAGAACAAGCAGCAGAATTTCTCTAACCATTAGGACATTAATCTTATCATGGGGGCTCTAACCTCATGATCATATAGAAACCTAATCACCACCCGAAAGACCCACTTCCTAATACCAGATCCAATCTGGGGCTACAGTTTCAACATATGAGCATGGGGGACATAAACATGTTGTCCATACGCTGAGGAATGATTGCTAATAAGTTACAGGCTTCTTGTTCAGGTGATAAAAATTATTCTAAAATTTATTGTGGTGATGGATCCCTACTCCTGCAAATATACAAAAAGCCGTTAAAGTACGTATCATTTAAACTGACAAAGTATATAATAAGTGACCTATGTCAATAAAATGTTACCAAAATAAAATGGAAGAGACAGAGGAGTAGGAAGGAAGGAAGAGAAACGGTGGGAGAATGACCACAAATTCAAAAAGATAAAGAATTAATATATCTTAAAGAAAAATACTGCCCTGTGAGAAATTCAAACCCTATTATCAACAACACAAAGCAGTTCTAAGAGGAAATTTTATGTCAAACCCCACACAACATTTTACAGTTCAAATCTTTTCTTGAAAAGGTGATAATGACGCTTATTTGTGGCAGTACTGTTCTAAATGCTCTAGGAGTTTTAGAACATTTAAAATGATATGTTTTCATCACTTAAGTCTCCCAGTTCTTGGGTAGTACGTAATGTAAATTCTGTTTTATAGGTGAGAAAAGTGAGGCAGAGAAAAGAAAAATTTGCTTGCCCATAATTGTCTTAGTTACTTTTCTCATTGCTGAGACAAAAATACCCAGCATCCAATTTTAAAGGGGGAAAGGTTTATTTAGCTCATAGTTTGTAGAGGTTTCAGTCCCTAGCCAGCTGTCTCCAAGGCAGGGTGGCTAGGCAGAGGTGCATCGCAGAGGGGAACCAGAAGAGAGCAAAATCAAGGGGCCTTAACAGCATCTCTCTGCCCTTCTTATTTTATCCAGGCTACTCAAAGCAGGTAGTAGTCACACCCTTAATCCTAGTGTCCGTGGGCCTAGAATTGCACCATGAATCAATTCCAGTGTCACACATTCTAGATCCAGCCATCCCTGAGAAAGCTCCACATATGACTGCATGTGGCCTATGGGGCACATCTGAACACAGGCCATCACAACGATCACTAACTAGTCAGTCGTAGAAGCCAAATCTGACTCAAAAGCCCAGAGCTCACTTGGATGGACCAGAAAGTGCCCCTATGAAGACACGAGGAACATAATCTGAGGACTGACCAAGAGAAGAGCGAGGACAGCACTGTCTTCACAGGTCCCTGAGGGGAAAGTGCTTCTGCAGAGAGGGCCATTAGGGACCTGGTGGAAAGGGAGTTTCCAGACACGTGGACAACTGGAAAAGGGAACTGAGTTCCTTAGTCTCTGACAAATGGCAGCAGAAAAATGAATTCCATTCAGGCTGCAAGTAGACCCTCCAGGGAGGTGCTCTAGGGGGAAATCATGAATCTGGCTCCTGATATGCCAAGAAATGTTTTGGCAGAAAGATGCACATCTATTTTCAGGCCCAGAACAAATTTGATTGGGCAGCAAGATCTGTCTCAAATATAACCACTTTCTACTGGGCACAGTTAAAATGTCCTGATTATGATTCCTCAACTTGTGCTCCCTGGAACATTGGTTCTGCCTGATGCTAAGAAAAGACTGGAGGAAGAAGATAAAGTCATGTAGTTAAATAAACTTTGTAAGTGTTTAATAAAACAGGATTAAAATTTCTTTACTGAGGACTTCTCAGAACTTCCATTAACATGCTGATAATCTTCAGGAGGCTGGAATAAATTGCAGTTTGCACCAAACTTACAGAACCAGGGCCACAGTCTCATAACAGATAATGCGACCTCACTAAACACGTTCCAGTTTTGACAAATGCATGTCCTCTCCTTTCTAGGGCTCCGCCTACACTTTGGCTTCCCTCCTTCAGATTGACAAATGCTTGTCTCTCCCTCCCAGGAGTCTACTCCGAGTGCTCGAGTGGACATAGGATTTCTTGTTTTGTATTCTCCAGACACTCCCTACTCCATATTATCACTCATTTCATCTCCTGCTTTCCTTGCTAATCCATGAGTTTAGAAATAAAGGGATCACATCTGTCTCATTTATTGTGGTGTCCTCAAGCTCTAGGACTCTTCCTGGCTCACAGCCATGGTTCCATACAAAGTTGAATGAATGAATGAATGAATGGTGTCCCTGTAAACTCCTTTGCCCTCTGGAAACCCAAAAGAACTGTCCCTATTCGCTATTATGATCACTACTTTCTCTCCCACAGACTCTCCACTCCCCTTTGAAGAAGATCTGTTCATCCAGAATCCTGCTGCTGTGGGACTGTGTTCATAAGGTAGGGCCCTGATCCTAGGCCTAGCTACAGCGGGCTGAAGAACCTGACCTGAAGGTCACCAATCCAGAGGTTGTACAAAGAACTGGACTGGTCAGTTCTTCCCTTCCACTTCAGGAGCTAGACATGGAGCACAAAGGATGAAGTTGTATTTGGTGAGTGGATAGTGAACAAAAAATATGCATTCAGAACATTCTTCAGAATCTGCACCATTCGTTATAATAGCCCTTGAATATAAATGTAAATTAATTACAATTCAGAGTCACACTGGCCACATTTCAAGTGCCAATAGTTATATGTAACTAGTGGCTTCCATATGGGAAATGCAGGTGAGAATATGTCCAACACTAATTTTAAAAGTCCATCAGATAGCACTGTCCTGGTCTTCACATTAAACCCACTGACCTCAAAAATACAAGTACTACAAGAGTCTGCTTCTTCTAACCAGAACATCCATTGCATAATTCACCTTTCATGCACTTCTCATCAAATTTGTATCGAAGTATGAATTATCTTTTGCAGTTCTTTATATGTTCTAGATATAATTCCTTTGTCTGAGGGACAGCTGGCTAAAATTCTTTCCCATTCTGTGGGTTTTCTTTTCATTCTGTTGGTGATTTCTTTTGAAGTACAAAAACTTTTTAATAAGATGAGATGCCAGTTGTTGATTCTTTGAAGTACTTCCTGTGCAGTTTGTGTTTTGTTCATGAACTCTATGTCTTCAAGATTTCTACCTGCCTTGTCTTCCAGTAGATTTAGTGTTTCTATTTTAATATTTAGATCTTTGATCCATTTTGACTTTAGTTTAGTGTATGGTGATAAACATGGGTCTGGTTTCACTCTGTGGCATGTAGAAAACCAATTTCTCCAGCACCATTTATTAAAGAGGTTATCTTTCTTCCAGTGAGCATGTTTAGCTCCTTTAACAAAGATAAGATCGCTAAGTGTCTTTGTAGTTGTGTCTGCATCTTCTAATCTGTTCCATTGATCCTCAGGTCTGTTTTGTTTTTTGTTTTTTGTTTTGCCATTACTGTGCTGATATTTTCACTATAGCTTTGTAGTATAATTTCAAGTCAGGGATTGTGATGCCTCCTGCCTTGCCTTTCAATCCAGTTATTCCTCTTCTGGGTATGTTCCCAGAAAAATTGAAAATGTCTTGCCACAGCAATGTATGTGCACCCATATTTATAGCAGCACAATTTGTAATAGCTAAATCTTTGGAAAAAAAAACCAAATTCCCATCAACTGCAGAATGGATAAAAAAAAGATGTGGTATTTTTATACAATGGAGTATTATTACTCAGTTATAAAAAAGGATAATCTTGAGGCTTTTATAGGTAAATGGAGGCAACTTGAGGCCATACTCATAAGTGAAATAAATAAGTGAACTCACATTTATAAATATCATATTGTCTTCCTACTATAAAAAAAGTAAAAGAGTAATAAGATCCAGAATGTACAATAGATATTGTAATAATGACAGGGAAAGAATGTGCTAAAAAGGAAAGAACTACTGGGATAGGGAAAAGGAGAAAGGGAAGAAAGGAAAAGATTATATGTATGTTGGTAAACATATATAGGTGTATATATGTATATGTATGCAAGGTAGATAACTATACGACCAATCTCTGTTCATCAAAAAGAACAGTTTGTGCTGCCATTGTTTGACTGATTATTTTTATGCCTAGATCTTATAACCTGATCAACTACTTTTAAGATAACAATATGCAATATAATATATTAACTAGTGTTAATTTTCTGGTTTTTTAAATTCAGTATCATTTCTAATCTTTTTTTTTTTCTGCTTTGCTTTTTAAATTTAAAAAAAAGAAGAAAGAAGTCAAACAAGCAAACAAAAAAGTATCTTCTGCATGCTACAGACACATTAGTGAGTCCTACCGGTGATCAAGCTGGACAAGGAGCCTCTGGATGCCCCCTGCTGGTTCAGCATTCACCTGGGAATACTGGTGATCCGGCATCCTGCTCCTAAACACCCCACATCCACCAAAGCCTCCAGCTCCCATGCCTCCCCCCTCCTGCTTATGCCATTCCTGTGGCTTGCCTTGATCTTTCTGTGCTCTTTCCCAGCTCCTAGTCCTGTCCTTCTGTTCACTTGTCCTCCCTGTCCTCCCCAGCCTTCCTGTGTAATCAGGACTCTGTCCTCTAAGTTTTTCCAGCTTCCTTTCCAATTTCCAGAGCACATTTCTTCAGGGTTTTGAGCAAAAACAAATCAAGGTGATAATTAGCCCAAAGTTGTAGGGGATCCAACAATATGTTAAACCCTGACCAGGCTGACAGGTACGTGATATGATCTAGTCTTACAGCCTTACTGTGAGGCTATCGACCCTGTGTCATAGGTGAGGAAACAAGCTCAGAGAGATCAATAACTGGCCCCCAATTGCACAGATAGGAAGTATCTCAGTTGGATTTAAATCAAAATCTTTTACTCGTGATCAAAGTTTTCCTATTAAACTTCGACTAATCCTGTCTCATGGGGCTTCTATACCTCAGGGCTCTAGTGACCTCAAGGATTCCTCATATTTAATGTGGGTCCTTACGCCTACCTCCATTAAAGGACACAGTTCCTTGTTCCGAAGGAAATTCCAACGATGGGTAATATTCAAAAACCAATTCCACTTGGAGCAATTCATATTTCATCTAAGTCAGAGTCAGGAGTAGACAAACCATGGATTGTGGGCTAAATCTGCCCAACCACCTGTTTTTGTATAACCGGCAAGCTACAAATGTTTTTTACATTTTTTAATAGTTGGAAAATATCAAAGGAAGAATAACACTTTATGATGTGTGAAAATTATATGAAATTTAAATTTCAGTGTCCATAAATAAAGTTTTATTGGAACATAGCCATGCCCTCTCATTTCTGTGTCTATAGTTTTTTCTATTATATCAGAAAGAGGTGAGAGACTGCAGGAGAGGTTTATAGCCTGCAAAGCTGAGAATATTTACTATCTGAACCTAACAGAAAATGTTTGTAGATCCTGAATTAAGCTAAATGTGTCATGTTCTATGATGAAATCTCAGTCATTCATTGTGTGAGGAGCAAAAGAAGACACCTAACTGGAATCACCCTTGTGATCCCAGAGTGGGTGTCAGCGGCAGTATGATTTTCTGGGTTCTTGGTTGGGCACGTGGTGAGGAATGGTCCAGGGAGTACTTCTGTTAATATTTACTGAGTCAGAATGACTGAGGTATTCTGAGAGCAACGATACAAACTGTTTAAAGCAATCATTCTAGTCACAACTTCAAACCTAAGCAACACTTCATAGGAAAACGTATTGGGAAGATGAATACCTGAACTAAGTATTGATATTAGTGGCCCAGCCAGTTAGGCCTAGACATTTACGTGAGTTCTGAGGACTTTCTTAACACATTATCTGCTCATGCATATATCATTTGTATCAGCCTTATAACTCACTTAAGCAGCATCTTTGGTCTTCGAAGTGCCATGACAACTGCAAAGAGAACAGTGATACTTCCCAAAAAAGGATTTCTCCAATTGCATCTTAACCTTTTCCAACAAGTATAAAACAGAAAGGAAAGCATTCCCTGGCAATCCCCTTTTCCTCTTGTTTTCACTCCATTCTCATCAGCAAATATCAAGAGAAGTGATCGGGTCCTCCACCACTACTCATTAATCAAGAAATGAAGGTGACTGTCTTCTTCCTGTTCCCAGAAATATGAACGAGATACTGGAGACTTTTATCTTTATTTTTATTTTTTCTCTTTTGGGCTCAAAGTTAAATTTACTATTTTTTACTACAACTATCGTTAGCCTAGAATTTTCAAATTATAACCTGTCTCTAAAATATTGATATCTTTAATCTTTTTCTAACTATTTATATACATAAATAATGTCATATACTTAAAATTTTTTGAAGAAAGGCTAGCATAAAGAGTAAAAAGAATATAGATATGTATATGGAAGATATGCATATACAAAACTGCGTATAACAGATAATAGTATGCTTAAGAAGAATAATTTCCTTTTACCGTGCACCTGCATGAACAAGGCCCTAGGTGCTTTCCACACACCTTCTCATCTAACGCTTTCACAGCCCCATTTTTTATTGTCAGTAGATGAGGATGACTCATCAGAAGAGCCTGATTGCAGGTCTGAGCCAGAATTTCCAAGGCCAGGCCAGGACTTCAGGCTGAAATTGGTTACAGTAGGTGCCACGAGACACTGAGTCCAGGAAGACTTGTCCATTCACCAAATGCCCAGAAAACAGATACAGATGTCAGAGAAATATGAGACCCAGGTAGCAAGTTAGCAATATCATGGAGCCAAGAAGCATGGACAGAGACAAACCCATTTACTCAGCAAATGTTTACTGAACACCTCTCAAAGAGTTTGGAGTTGGTAGAAAATATTACAGCTGTCTGCTACATGAAGTAGAAGAGAATAAGCCATTATGGAAATTCAGTAGCTCTTCATCTTTAGAGGAAATAATATGGAGGAATCAAGGAATTCAATAACCACTGATTTGAGTGCTCAACGTGTGAAAGGTCCTCTGCTTACTAATGGGACATAAAAAGAAATGACACACGGCCACACCACTGCTCGCTATGTAATGAGGGGCTAGGAGGAGCCTTTCAGAAGAAATGGCATCATAAGCAAACCTTATACTGTACAACCGTGGACACAGCTGTGTTATTTGCAACATCCAAAACACAACAAAACCAAACCAAATGTCCATCACAGATGCATGAAGAAAGAATATGTGGTATATACGCACAATAGAAAGTTATTCAGCCATTACAAGGAAAAGAATGTTAATACATGCCACCACCTTGACAAACCTGGAGCACATTAAGCCAATGAAATAAGGCAGTCACCAAAAAAAAAAAAAAAGACAAAGAGTATCTGATCCACTTATATGTGGTGCCTAGAAAAGGCAAACCTAGACAGCTGAATGATGGTTGCCAAGATTTAGAAGGGGATGGATATTGGAAATTGATGTTCAACAGGTACAAAGTTTCATGTTTGACAGCTGAAAAAGCTCTGTAGGTAGATGAAATAAAAATATCAATGTATTTATGTCATTAAACTACACTTATAAAAGTTTAAGATATTAAATGCTATGTTATATGTATTTTACCATAATTTTTTTAAAAGTGAGATTCAGGAACTAGTAGTACAGCTTAGCAGTACAACACTCACCCTGGGTTTGTTCCCCAGGATTGCCAAAAAACAATGCAAGCCCTAATAACTGACCCATATTTTTACTTATTAAGCACAGGAGCAAGGGAATGTAAATAAAAGTCAGAGTTAAGAATAATCACAAGTCTAAGCAAATAGTCAAGAAGCAAGAGATTCAAGAGTAGTGAACAATTACTGGGAATAACACAACCTTGATGCCTAGGGTAGATCCATATTCAGACTGAGTTCTATGTGGAGTCAATCGAGGAGCAAGAGACCCCATACTGGTCCTCACTGAAGAAAAGCCAAGTGGTGAGAACACTGGATCAGATTCAGGGAGCCAGCAATGTCTCACCACCATCCTAATACATGGTAATCATCCAGGAATCATGGCTACTTACCCGTCTCCTTTTGTCTCTTTGCACTAGTCATACTAACACTGAAATTTTAGGCACTTCCCGACAAGATACCCTTGATGTACACACCACATCATTTAACAAAAGTGTGGAGAAAAAATTATTAAGAGAGAAGTTCCCCTTTCCTCACATACAACTTGTGGAAGGTCCTAGCAGTCACTGAAGTTATTATGACACACTTTTCAGGTTTTTGAGGCCTGTGACCCCTGTGTGAGTTCCCCTGAAATCAGATTCTGAGACCAGGACTTGGTGTAGGTAGTTTAGTTGGAGGTGATCACAGGTAATCGAGAAAAGAAAGTGGAAGCCAAAGAAAGTTAGACACAGAAGGGCGAAAAGACCAAATCGGAGTGCATGACCAGGATTACAGCTACTGGCAAAACGGGCTCGGTCCTTAGGGAGTTTCAAAGGTGAGTCTAAATGTCACCCAAAACTGCCCATCTGAAAGCTTCAGATGAGAGTGAAGATCTGGGCCATTCTTGTGCAAACTACCACCCTCTGTCTGCAGAGGACTGACTTCATGGGCACTTCCCCACTTCCTGAAATAGTATCATTTATTACAACTAAGTGGGACACTAAAATCCCCTGCTATTTCCAGGGAGTCTTTGCATGAGCTAAGCAGACTCTGGCAGCTCAGAAAAGACCTGAGGGGAGAAAGAAGAAAGAAACTGCACTTCTGTGTTCCAGGCAGGGTGCTGCCAGGAGAATGTGAGCTTTTGTGGAACTGTCCCCACAGTTATGGCTGAAATTGGAAGGGGACATGAGATGCAGGGTACCAAAAGTGTCTGCAGGTGGACCTCTGGAGTTCTGGCATAATTAAAGAAGGAGATAGATCCAACTTAATGATTCCTGCAAAGCAACAGAGCCAGAGAAGGCACTGGGCTCTTTGATGGATACTTCAAGCCCATCTCAAAATGTATATTGTCAAGAAGATCCCAAGAAACCTCTTCCACAAAGACAGTCTTGCACAACTATCCCTCAGTTCCCAACAAAGCGACATGACTACTCACATGTAGGACTCAGGCATACACAGTAACATCAGATGACACAGAATAAGAATGCTCCTATCAACCTCTAGCTATAACAAGAAACCTAGCCTGACCAAGGGCCCCAGCAGCTGTGTGATGTGATTCACAGACACACTGCTCCTTACTGCTAAAGGCGGCAGTGCAGGAATTCTAAGGCAAGTCCCTTCGTAAGAGATGCAGGACTCCTCTGACAGGTGACACCGACTCAGAACTACCCTGCAGCCTCTATAAGGTTCAAACTCCTTGAATTCCACCCAGCTCTCCTCCCCTTGGGATCAGACTTGCAAAGCAATCTTGCAGCTCTCTTAACCTTTCCCAACTCCCTCCACATTTTCCTCCGCAGAAATTCCAGCTCACGAGATCTTTGCATGTCTAATCCAGGCTTAACATCTGCTGCTCGAAGGACCAAGAGTAACATCACTGCCACTGAAAATTCCATGTACCTTTCTCCTCTTTTAAAACCTGTGCTATCTAATGAAATATTGTGCCCCTTTGCCTATAAACGCCTAGAATGTGAGTTTTTCTCATCGTTTTTAGACCTGACCCCATCCCTGTGTCCAGAATAGTGTCAAATTATACGAATTCTATATACAGTAGAAGAAACATGCTTTTAAATATTTCACAGTAAGAAAGAGATTACCTCCAGCAAGTACTTTAATAATTTAATAGATTAGGAAATAATGGGGAGAGAGGTATGTAATATATAATATAATATTGCTTTCTCCTACAGTAATTATACCTTTAAATCTGCAATGCTCTTTGAGGCACCCAGAATGCGCCCCCTCCCCCCCAATTCTGGCTGCAACCACCCAACAAACCAGCTGTGGCACCACAGTTGTGCACTGCCCAGCTCAAGACATCTGCCCAGAGGAGTACAGGCGGCTGCTGCCTCCGGATGCAGCCTTGTGGTCAAGCAAAGGCCAAGCTCTCTCTGAGCGTGAGCAAGAGTACTAGGGCCTAACAGCTTCTGTGTAGGTCAGTGTGGGACACTTTCTACTGCGGGGCCACCCTCACCACAGAAGAGGCTTGTTCAGGTATACTGGGCAGGCAGGGGCTCTTCCTCCCCCAACCTCATTTCTCCCCATCTCCTCCCACTGGTCATAGAGCATCACTGTGGTTTGAAGGTCCCTAGGTCATGAGCCTATGCCCCAGAGACAGAGTGGATCCTGTCCAGTGTTTCCCAGCAAGTCCATATTAGAGCTGCAGATGGCTCCATGTATTGTGGAGGTCCTGGTGCTTGTTGTGTCCATATGATGCCACCTGGCTTGGGGCTCCTGTGATTGCCACAGTCAGACACATACACATGCAGACGCCACTCGGTAGGTGTTCAGAGAGCCAAATGCATGTCTTCACAGAGTCATTTGCTACACTGTAGAATTTGGAGGGCACTTGCCACACATCAGCTCCCAGGGATCTGGTGAAGAGGAATGAAATACTTTTTGTACCTGGAAAAAACAAGTTATAAATAACACAGAAGGGTGCTCTCAGCTTTGACTCAGTGTGGCAAATGGATGGGTGCACAGGTGCAGATACATGGCCTGGGGCTTCTGCGCCTGCTGGGGACCAAAGATGCAGGGGATATGGTAGGGCTGGGAGGGAGACCAGATAAGCCCTGGGGAACTGAGCCAATCAGGGCCGGCCCTCTTAATGTGTGTTCTTTCAAATGGAAAAAAAAAAACGTGCAATTAGGCCACAGACCCATGAGGTTAGAGTATATACAAGAAACAGCTGTTCAAGATCACTCAAAAATTACAGCAACAGAAAATTAAACCAAGAAAAAGAATTATAAATTCAAATTAATAGAGATCAATACACAGTATTGGTGAGCGTGTGCAGAAACACTCTCTCAGTGCAAACCTAAGTTGTTGACATTTCTCCAGAGGACAGTTGGACAATTTCCACTAAAATGTAAACTGCTCATAAGTTTACACCCAGCCAACCCACTTCTACAATTTCACGATACAGATCTATCTGTATGGACCATACAAACACACAGGATGATCACTACAGCAGAACTGGAAATGGCCAATCAAGAAAACAAACTCAATGTCTTTCCTATGCAATTATAATATGCAGTAAAATGTATTAATGTGGAATGATTACTATATAATTAACAACCAAAAAAGACATAAAAGTGGGTTACTATTTTCAAAAAGTAAATATATGCATATATGTACATATATATGTTAGCTTATAGAGAGAGAAAAAATATTCTTGGAAGTAACCAAAGAAACTAATTGAAAGTAGCTGCTACCCTGAGAAGGGATTGCCAGTAAGAAGCATTTTCACGGCATAAAGTTTACCCCCTATTTTTAGCATTTTGACTTGCTAACTTGTAATAACTTGAAAAAACCTTGTTAAAATGTGCTTTTTCCTGTAAGACTGATCATGATACAAAATGTGACAAGTAATATAAGTAATAACCATCATATGACTGGTAACATCATGTGACTAGTAATTTATGCTCCATGCAACATCACTCCTCTGTTTCTTTGATGTGGGCAGGGAGGAAGGTTTCTAACTTCATTTCTGAAACAAGGAAGCTGGAGCCAAAGGAATCTGTGAATTACCCAGAGTCATTAGAGAGGTCATCTGGGGAAAGCCTCTCTCACTTTACCATTGTTCACGTACAAATCTCGAAGGGAATAAGTGGTGGGAAATAGATCTTACTTTCCAGGCTCCAAATCCTGAGATCTTTTCTTCCCACATCTTCTCCCTCTGCTTCACAAGAATGAAAACCACTGGCTTCCCATTTGGAAAGCTCCAAAGCAACAATGAACTTTTAAAGAAAAGTGAGAAATAAACATTAGACAAATACAGAATAGAAAGGGTCACCAATGTGTTTCAGGTAAAAGAGATTGGCCTGGGATAAAGGAGGTTGAGACAGTAAAGGACAAGGATCACCCCAGAGCCTGGAGGATGATGTGTCTTCATTCTGCATTCTCTGCTGAAGCTTCCTCATTGCCAGATCCAGGAGAGAAAGAATCCCACAATCCTTTCTCTTCACCAAAGAGAGCCTGCAGGGATTTGCTGGGAAAGCAGAAGAGAGTTTGCAGGGTGCTTTGCCCACTAGGGATGAGGTGAGAAGGAAGATAATGGGAGGGCCACCAACGTGGCTAAAAGAGAAGGCGCTCTGCCTTTGGGGGCCCTGAAGAGATACTGTGACTTAGTCCCTGACATGAGATGGCCTTGACTCTCAAGCTCCTTGTTGCTGAATGGGCAAATCACTCCATGTGAGGAGCTCCTTTCTTTGGAAGGTTTGAGAAACTGTTAAACCTCATCTCAATGTTCACGACGTGTCAGCCCTGCATGCTCCTTAAGGGAATGTTCACAATTAAGTCATCTATTAAAAAGCAAATTGTAAAAGTATGAAATGAGATGGATACACATACACATGTATGTCTACATAATCATCTATAATGCTGTGGCTTGGATATGGTTTAAGTGTGCTCCTTGAGGCCTCCTGTCTTAAAATTTAGTCCCCATTGTGAGATATTAAAAGAGCAGACACTTAACCTGACTACGGTGTTTAGCTGCCAAGCCTCTGGGGGATGGTCAGGATACAGTCGTCAAGGTGGACTCCCCATTACTGAGTCCTTATGGCATATGAGAAGAGGGATAAAGACCAGAAATGATATAAACAAGCACATGTTCTTCCTGTCTCTTGCAGTGTAATGCCCTGTGCTACCTCAGGACTCTGCCTATGAGAAAACCATCACTAGACATGACCTTTCATCTGTGTACCTCCACAACCATGAGCCAAAATGAATTCCTTTTCTTCACAACTTACCCAGTATAGTATTATGTTATTAGCAACATACTGGTGCATGTAACAAGCACAGATTTTTTCTTTTTTTTTTTTTTTTTTTTGCGGCACCAGAGATCAAACTCACAACCTCACACCTGTCAGACAGGCACTTAAGCCGCTGAGCCAAACTCCCCTAGTTTTTTGGGGCAGGTCACACTATGTAGCTCAGGTCGGCCTTGTGCTCGAGTTGCAGCCCAAGCCGGCCTCGAACTCACAACGCTCCACCTACCTCAGCCTCCCGAGTGCTCGGATTAAAGGCGTGCGCCACCACGTCCGGCTAAGCACAGATCTTTTTATTTTAAAAACAAAACAAAGAAAGGATAGACATGATACAGAATTTCAAAAGAAATAGGAAATTAACACTAGTTAATATATTGCATATTGTTATCTTAGAAGTACTTCAGAATACAAGATCTAGGCATGAAAAAAATGATCAAACAGTCAAACAATGAAAGTACACTTTTTTGATGAACTTACTGAGATCAGTAAATTAGTTATCTATCTTGTGTATATATATATACACACACACACACACACACACATACATATGCCTATATAGATATAATCTCTTCCCTTCTTCCTTTTCTCCTTTCTCCTAACCCAGTTATTCTTTCCTTTCGAGCATTTTCTTTCCCTTTCATTTTCACAGTAGCTATTGTATATTTTGGATCTTATTATTCTTTCCATTTTTTTACACTGGGAAGACAATACAATATTTACACATGTGATTTTGATTTATGTCACTTATGAGGATGGTCTCAAGTTGCACCCATTTACCTATAAAAGCCTCAAATTTATCCTCCTTTATAGCTGAGGAATATTCCATCATATAAAAATACCACTTCCTTTTTATCCATTCCACAGTTGATGGGCATTTGGGTTGTTTCCAAGATTTAGCTATTACAAATTGTGCTGCTATTAACATGGGTGCACATATACTGCTGTGGCATGATGTTTTCAATTCTTCTGGGTAAACACCCAGAAGAGGAATAGCTTAATTGAATGGGACCTCCAGTTCTAGTTTTTTGAGGAATCTCTACACTGATTACCACAGTGGTTGCACCAGCCTGCATTCCCACCAACAGTGGAGAAGGTTCCTTTTTCTTCACAGCTCCTTTAGCATTTATTATTGGTTGATTTCTTGATAGCAGCCATTCTTTATGGAGTGAGATGGAATCCCAGTGTTGTTTTAATTTGCATTTCTTGAATGACCAGTAATGTTGCAAATGGCAAATAAATACATGAAGCATAGATTATTTTTATATTTGCAAAATTTTTTTTCAAGTAATGACAATATATTGAGAAGGTTAAAAGAGAACTCCACTGGGATTAGTGAGAGAGATGTATGTGAAACTGTGCTTCAAGTCAGAGTCCAGAATTAAACCCACTTTGGTTAGCACTTCTACTTCCTTGGTTCCCCAGGATTAGAGACTTTTCATAGTCCTCTAGCACCCTGAATTGCCATTTTCACTAAACTAAGTCACCAGATGGTAATCCAAATCGCTTTCCCTCTGAGTTCTTCTTGTCAGCTATCTCCTAATTGACACACAGATTTATTGTGAACATAACAACATACTACAGCATTGCTCCTTTAATTTGAATAGAAGTGGTGCTCATTTCAAACAAATGAAGTCACAAAGTGATTCAGAAATAAATTCTAGCTCTGGTCCTTTACTACTGATAAGGACACCTGCTTTGACCAAGCTTTAGCTGGGCTTCTCACAGCACTCTTTGTGGCAAAGCCCTGCTCCTGGTCTGCTGAGGGTATTTTTAGCAAGAATCCTTTGAGGCCAGTTCAGCAAGAATCCCCTACCCTTGGTAGCCAATCAATTTCCTTTTCTACAATCCCTGCAACTTAACTAAGTTTCTCTTGGTAATTTTCTATCCTCTCCCTCACCATGCCTGTTGACTATGAATTTCAAGTTAGCCCTGTTGTAGTAGAACTTGAGTTCAATCTTTCTCCCCTGTTGCAATAGTATTGACTCCTATCACAATCATCTTAAAGTGGCTCCAACAATTTTTCACATGGTTCCAGTGCAATTTCTCTTTAGTACTACTCAAAATACAGGCAATGTTCCGGCAGTATCAGCATCATTCAGGAGCTTGTTAGAAAAACAGTGTCAGACCCCACCCCAGACCAGCTGAATCAGAATCTCTATTTTAACAAGATCCCCAGGTAATATGTTTGACATTAAAGAAGCACTGCCATTGTCAATATGACCCAGTTCACTCACTACATAGGTCCGTTACTATTAAGTTTCCAGAGCATTCCCTGAAGAACCAACCGCTGTGAATCAGCTGAGAAGTCTCATCACTTTGTGCCTTCTGTCATTTTAGTTCTCATTCTTTCACCTCCTTTACCCACTCCCTCCTGGATTTCATTTCCTGTGGGGTCTGGCTCATTCATGAGTCATCCACTATTCCTTTCACCTGCTGCATAAGTCTGGGGTGGAGGGGACTCTTCCTAAAGGTAGTGGAGGGGAGCATAAGAAGCCCTTACCAAGGTCTGGCCTGGCAGGGAATTTCAAAAGGCAGTTGGACCTTTCACACACCCAAGATTAATTCTTTGTTGGTATATCCTCAGCCAGAGTACTTCCATTTATCTGCCTGAGCAAAACAAAGGGCCTCTTCTAGTACTTCCTGGTGAGCTAGAATAGGAACAATAGTAATGCGACTTATTTTATCAGGCACGTGATATGGATAATCATTTGATCTAATGAAGCTACATAACAGAGGAAAACTCCAGGTCACCTACTTAGCCAAAATGCAAAGCAAGTCTGAATTAGGGTTACCAGAGCACACTTACACTAAAAAAGATTATTCTAACATTCAACTTTAACTGGGTGTCCTATGTTTAAGGGCAACTCCAAACTTGTAAAGATTATAGACTGAGGGCCGGGAGTTTGGCTCAGTGGCTTGAGCGTCTGTCTATCAGGCACGAGGTTGTAAGTTTGACCCCTGGTGCCATAAAAAAATAAAATAAAAAAGATTACAGTTTGAGACGTCTCATTTATCTTCCCCAACCAGGACAAATACTTTATCAGGCAGGTTTACACTTTTCCTCTATGATTCAGCAAAATAAACTCTTTCCTGATGTTTCTTATGTTTCTCCTTGGATTCCAAAGAGGTTATAGATACATCCCAGTGACAAAATTATGGTCCTTCCCCTTTTCTACTCCCAACCCCGCCAACTGCCCCTCATCCTTACCTCGTCAAAGAAAATGCCTCTCTCCATCAAACCCAGTCATTGACTTTTATCTTGCTCAGACTTCTCTTCCTATCCACCCTTTTTCTACAGTCAGTGTGATTTATAGATTTTGGTGGTTTTGACTCTGAGCTCCCTGAGAGCAGGGACAAGCAGCTCTTCATCCCTGGCTGCAGCCCCTCCATCAGTAGTTCATGACTTAAGTCCTACACAGCTTCACTCCATTTGGACTCTGACTTGACTCCTTCACTCTGTGATTGGTGCTAAAAGTGAGATGGCATCTGTTTGGTCCAGAATCCCTGCCAGGGCTTACAGATACAAAAACCCCTGACAACACTCTTTACAATATGCTCTCAAAAGACTTTCTTTGGCCTCTGGATGTCCTGGTGCTTTTGAAGTAAATGCAAGGCCTTCCATACCTGCTGAGTTCCACTTTATAATCCAGGGCAACCATTAATAAGAACAACAACAAAAAAAAAAGATACTCATATACTACTACCTTAGCCATTTTCTTATTCAGAACTAGAAACAGTCCCCAGGAGGTGAGACCTCCAACCTCTTAGGCAGGAGAGAGATGAAATCCTTTTCATGCTCCTTTTTCAGACTTAAGGAGCCCAGGGTAGACTACTAGCAGTCACAGCCAGCAGCAAGGTTCCAAATAGTTCAAAAGGAGAAACCCATTAAACAGAGGCTTCCGTGTGCATACAGGGCCAAGTGTGCTGGAGACACCATGTTCATTCCTGCTGAGTCTCAGGTCCTCAGGATCAGCTGAGGCCCCAGAGCCCGGGAGAGGATGATGATCCTTGAAGGTGATCCCATGGCTATTTTATCCAGATCACATGTTCCTAGAACCTACAATCCATCCTAAGTGGGCTTCTTTTTCCTTTTCCTGAGAAAAGGGCCCAGGCTAAGTAATTCTGAGGAGAGAAACCTTCAGTCTACAAAATCTAGCAACTTTATTCTTTATTCCCAGTGTTTTCCAGGAACTTACTTATACTCATTATGCCACCATGAAAATGCAGTGGCACTCTTTCGGGAGTGGATATTGCTGGCCTTACAGCCACCCCCAATCATTGTGAGGCTGTCATAGTTCCCTAATCCACTTCCCTCAAGGACAGTCAGAATCCCAGGTCAAGTCATTCATAATCCCCATCCCCCCAGGAACAGCAGTTGGTGCTAGGAGAGAGTTTGTGACTCCTGGTGAGCTGTTTAGAGCTTTTTTTCTATGAACAATGTACAAAATTTTTTTTTCTATATCCTTGCCTTGGGGATACTGAGCTGGGAGAATGGGAATCTGAGGCTGTAACAAGGACCTGCCTGTAGAAGTCAGACAAAACTGGAGAAGGATGAGAAATAGGAAGACAAGTATAATTGTCTTTGCCAAGATTCTAGATCCATTAGTTCTCCCCTCGATCTTGTGAATGAGTCCACTCTCCATTTCCTCTTTTGCTTAAACTCATTAAGGTTAGAGTTTTATAGCTAGCAACAAAAGGATTCATGACCAACATACTCCTTGATCTTTCCTTCCAACTAGGAGACACATGAGGGAAAAGGCCTCTTTTAGTCGCCTCAAAATAAAGGAGGTACTTGCTAAAAGTTAACAGCTGTGAATAGCTGAGGAAAGCAGTCCTGAACAATAATTAATAATCCCATCAAAAACAACACCTAATATTTTGGTGCATTTCTGTCCATGGCGATAGCAATGCTGAACCTTCCTAGTAAAAACTCAACTGAAAAGAAGGACAAAGCTTTGCTCAAACTGAGTCAAGTAGCACAAAAGAGATGATCTGAAACATCAGGCATAATAAGTACAAGAATGCCAGTTGGGGTGGAGATGTTGCAATGAAACAAAATGAAGCAGTCCAGTTGTCCAAACGCTGCCAGGAGAAAATAATGAATGAGGCACTTCCTCATAGAAAAGAAGAGAGAAGACAGGAAGTGATATGTTCTCTTCCTATAACCACCCTGCTTTATGCCCTAGAACTGAGACAATGTTCTCATGCACTTGCTTAATAGCTTCCATTTTTACTTGAAATACTAAACTTGTTGTCAAAGCAGATATAGCAGAAAAAGGGAATTACTATTTGGACCATTGGCACCTGAGGTTTTTTTCTTCCTTAGTTTGTTATTTTAGAAAAACTCATCTATATTAAGAAACATGCTTTGCCGGACAGCTTTGCGTGAAGAATTGTAAGACCTCGACCTGCCTTACAATGAAGCCAAGAAATAAAGACAGAGGTAAACTATGCTACAGAAGCAATGACCCAGAATACTGGAGGTAAGCAGAGAGGTAAAAGAGAGGAGACGGGATGCAATGGAGGTGGAAAGCTGGAGCCTGTATGTTTGGGCACCAGTGAAAATTTCCTTGTGGTGCAATAGCCAAGGAAATTTTAAGAATATGGTATCAAATTTACACTTTTAAGATTTTTGTATCAAGACATGTAAACATATTCCATATCTGCAATCTTTAATAAAGTCTGACAAGTGATGAGCAAAGAAGAATGAAACCATGTCTGGGCTGGCACAGATGGAAGCAAAGAGAACAGTGTTGGGGGATGAGATGCAAATGGTCTTATCAGCAAGAGAAACCTGGCCCAGAAATAAGAAGAGAACCACAACACCCCAAAGCGTTTTCACACAAATCCTAGAGAGAATATTGGCTTTTTCACAAGACGTGGGCTATAAGTTTTCAGTCTTAGGTTTCTAAGGTCTTTGCCTATAACTCACTTGAATACTAAACTATATTTTCATGTACTTTGTGGATTCACAAGTGTGGGTTCTATGAGGACAGGGTCATTTCTTCCCTATCCTAGTACTTGGCATGATGCCTGCAATACATGTTTTTAACTGAATAGAAATTTTATTTTTTAGAAAAGCCTTCAGTTTACATAAAAATTGCAAGAAAAACAGTACTGATAGTTCCCTTGAATCTTGTATCTAACTTCCCGTATTACTGATATCTTCTATTAGCATGGTACCTTTGTCACAGTGAATGAAGAATATATTCATGCATTATTATTAACAAAAGCCCATAATTTACTCAAATTACCTGAGGTTTTATTTAAGGTCCTTTTACCACTCCAGAACACCATATTACTTTTAGTCGTCGTGTCTCTTTAAGTTCCTCTTTGCTACAATGGTGTCCTACAATTCTCTTGTGTTTCAATTACTTTGAAAATGCTGAAGTGTTTGGTCAGGGGTTTTGCAGGATCTTCCACAGTTGGAATTTGTCTGCTATTTTTCTCATGATTGGACCAGGTTTTGAAGAGGAAGCCCACAGAGCCAAAGAGCCAGCATCTTCCCATCTTATCAAGGAGACTCGCAATCAACATGACTTACCTCTGTTGGTTGTAACCCTGAGCACCAAACTGAGGGGTTGACCAGCTCTCTCACTGCAGGGTTATCCTCTTCTAGCTCCGCTCTGTGCTTAACTCTAGAATTCACAATGCACAGCCCACACTAAGTGAAGAGCAGCTATGCTCTGCCACCTTGGGGCACAGACACTTCATATTTCTGCTGCATGGAATATATGTGTATTATCCCTTCACATTTATTTATTTTATTCAATCATTTATTTTATTTATATCAGTTTGAATATATCAGTGTTTATTTTTATCTTGCATTATAATCTAACACTACTTTATTTTGTTGATAAAATTGTTCCAGGTTTGGAAGCTCTTTCAACTGGCTCCTATGTGCCTTTGACGTACTCCCGTCACTGTAGGGTTTTGTGGGGGGTGGGGATGCTAGGGACTTTGTCATTTTTATTTTGCAAATTTCTTCACTTTCTGGCACATAAGATGGCTCCAGGATTATGTGTTATATTTCCTACCAAAAATCTTAAGACTCTATAAGAAGACTTAATCTCTTGTTTTGGAGCGTGGTATGAAAACCATGATCTAGCACCAGCTGTGTTTACTGTAATGCTGTTACTAGGCTTACTCTGATGACCAAATAAGGAAATACTTGAGTATGTTCAAGTATCTGTAAATATTTCTAAATATCATCCATCTCTATGTGTGTTAGTCAGCTTCCTGTCACTATAACAATGACCTGAGATAATCAACTTGCAGGGAAAAGGTTTATTTTGGCTCATGCGTTGGAGGGCCCAGTCCATGATTGGGTGGCCTTATTTTCAGCAAGGGAGCATAGCACAGTGGGAGCACAGCACAGTGGAGAAAGGGAGCACAACACAGTGAGAGCACAGCACAGTGGGAGCACAGCACAGTGGAGAAAGGGAGCACAGCACAGTGGAGTAAAGGAGCACAGCACAGTGGAGAAAAGGAGCACGGCACCGTGGGAGCACAGCACAGTGGAGAAAGGGAGCACAGCACAGTGGGAGCAGGTGTTAGAGCAGAACCACTCACTTCACTGCTCACCTTTTGCCAGAAGCAAAGGAGAAGACAAGAGACTGGGGTCCCGCTGTCCAAGTCAAGAGCACATCTCCAGTGACATGGAGACTTTCCACTAGGCACTACCTTCCCCCAGGAGGACCAGGGATTGGGGCCTGAGCCATGAACACATGGGCCTTGGTGGTGCAGGTGCCCAAACAACAGCAAACTAGGCATAAATCCATACTGTTTCCAACTCTAATATGTTGTCACATGAATCACTCAAAGCTCATTCCCTACTTATCAGTCAGTTTATACTCCAGCAGTGGAAAACCTGGCTCCCATCATCTACTGTCCCTTTATTAACCATTCAATTCCAGGATAATGTTTAACAGTACACAATTGCTTATACTGGTTTGCCATGAGATACCACTTTGCTAACTAGAACAAAATGCTCACGGACAGTTTATCTTGTCTTTACAGACACCACCATGTCCGAAGTAACTTAGGTTAGTCTCTTGCTGTGCCTACCTTTCTGAGGCTGTTTCATATACAAGTAATATGCTTCCTCAAATCTCTAGCAACCTCTTATCTTTTCATTGTCTGAATAGTTATGCCTTTTCCCAAATGCCGTGTGTTGAAATCAAGTAATACGTACTGTTTTAAAACTGGCTTCCTTCACTTAGCAATATGCACTTTAGACTCATCCATGTCTTCTTGCAGCGTGGTGGTTCACTTCAATTTCTCAGCAAAGAATATTCCATTGAAGGGGTGGACTATAGTTCATCCATTCATGTACTGAAGAATAT
The DNA here is from genome assembly GCA_004363535.1 of Dasyprocta punctata. NCBI lineage: Eukaryota > Metazoa > Chordata > Mammalia > Rodentia > Dasyproctidae > Dasyprocta > Dasyprocta punctata. Next base: position 51,120 of record RJWM01001522.1, on the reverse strand, counting down.
CTTAGTTTCTTCCAGTTTGGGATGATTATGAATAAGGTTGCTATACACATTTATGGGAAAACTTTTGGGCAGACATTAAGTTTTCAAATCAGTTGGAGAGATAAATAGGAATATGCTGCTAGATAGCATGATAAATCTTTGGTTAACTTTGTGAGAGATGGCACTGAATTAGATGTGTAGTAGTATCTTGTTTTCCTTTGCAATTCCCTGATGACAAACTATGCTTAACATTTTTTAATACATTTACATGTCATCTATATATACATCTTCTTTAGTGAGATGACCATTCAGATCTTTAGCTCACTTTTAAACTGAGTTGCTTGTTTTCTTTCTGCTGAATTCTAAGACTTCTGTATATATTTTATAAACAAATCCTTTTTCAGATATGTGTTTGCAAATATTTTCTCTCAATTTGTGGCTTATCTTTTCTCTTAACAGTGTTGAAAATCTGCCTTTGCAGACTTTATTTTAATAAAGTCCAATTACCCATGTTTTCCTCTCATAAATCATGCTTTTGATCTTAACTAAAAACTCACTGTTAAATCAATGTCACCTAAGGTTTTTCCTTTATATTAACTTCCACAAGTTTTATAGTTTTGTGGCTTACACTTATTTGTATGACCCATTGAGTTAATTTTTCTTAAAAGTTTCTGAAAAGTTTAAGGTCTGTAACTAGACTGGCCTTTTACTTGTTTTATTTTGCCTAGGGGCATCCAAGAGCGTCATTTGTTGGAAATTCCATCCTTTTTTCATTACACTGTCTTTCTGCCTTTACTCTTCTGTCAAAGGTCAATGTACTCTATTTGTGTGGATCTATTTCTAGATCCCCATTGTTGTTCCTTTGATCCATTTGCCTATTCTTTCACCAATACTACTCTGTCTTGATTACTGTAGCTTTATAATAAGTCTTGAAGTTCAGCAGTGTCAGTCCTCCAACTTTGTTTGTCTCTTTCAATCTCGTGTTGGCTATTCTGGATCTTTAGCCTTTTCATATAAACCTCACAATCAGGGCAGAATTAACACATTAACAACAGTGAATTTTTCAGTCCATGAGAGTAGGATAGTTACCCATTTATTTGGGGCTTTGATTTCTTACATCAGAGTTTTACAGCTTCCCACATATAGATTCCATAAATTTCTGTTAGAAACATATCTAGGTATTTCACTTTGGGAATACTATTGTAAAGGCTGTTTTTCAATGCCAAATTCCAATTTTTCATTTCTGGCACATAGTAAAGCACTTGACTATTACATACTACCTTGTATCCTATGATCTTGCTACAATAATTTACATGAGTTTTGTAGATCCTTTGTGATTTTGTAGATGGACCATCATATCATCTGAAAACAAAGTGTTTAATTGCCATACTTCCTTTCCCAAATGGACACATTTCTTTTTCTTGTCCTATTGGACTACCAAGGACCTCCAGCACAATGATGAACAGGAATGATGAGAAAGAACATCTTTATTTTTAGAAGAAAAGCATCCAGCTTCTCACTATTAAACATGAAGTGAGCTATAGGTTTTGGTAGTTGTTCTTTATCAAGCTGAGGAAATTCTCCTCTATTCCTCAAATGCTGAGAATTTTCATTAGACAAAATGAACTGCCATATCTCCTCTAAGGAATGACTTATTGTCTACAAGCAATTCCATCAGGATCTGTCTTAGCTACAAAGCCACTGTGCCCAAAGTTGCATTATTTCTGAGGCACCTCAGGTTCAGTTACTGAGAGAGGTGTAGTGTAAATATCCACTCACTGCAGCCCAGTAAAGGTCAATTCAGATGGGTAATATATGCTCAGAGCTCCTGGAGGTGTCATCCCAAACTCTGCCAGGCCTATATCACAGTTCAAATTTTTCCTATAAATTTATAATAAATATCCCATGTACAAAACTCTATTTAATGCCTGCTTCTAAGAACCCAACATGTGAGTCTCCTTACAGAGTAAATTCATATTCTATGCAGTTCCACAAGTGATAAAGTGGGGTTTTTTTCCCCACTGGACTATTACCTCTTCCATTGAAGTACAGGAAGGAGAGTAGGAAAGAATTGTCTTCACTGTTTGTTTATCGCTTGAGGGTGTTATACTTTGATGCTTAGATTCAGGTTCTGTATGCATTTGCAGTTATCACTCATTAGAGAGTCTTCCAAAGCTTCTTGTCCAAGGTAATGTGGCCACATTAACAGAGATACTCAAACTCTGGGACAGCCTGGCTCCTCCTACTCCCAGACAAAGAAGGAATCCAAGTGGGCAGATGTTACAACCAGAATGTCTCTTTTGCAAGCAGCTCCACTTTAGAAACCATGAGAGACAAAGCCAAAGAGCTAACTAGAGGGATCATAAAGGTGAAACACAAGTTGGAATCAGTCCAGGGACTGCCACTAAAGGCTTCTAGCTCAGGATCAGATGAAATACAATACCGCCACCTGAGACAGTATATTGTAATAAGAATAGCCACTGAATAAATATTTGCTGAATGAATTAATGAACAGTAATTTGGAGTTAGGAGTTTGGGCCCCTGGCCTCAGTTTTTGGACACATACTTTATGATTGAAGATCAGACATGAAACTGTGATATGATCTCTTTGATCTCCATAACTTCAACTTTCAAGCAATCCATACATTGATACTTTATAGGTAAAATATATAAGAACTGTTTTACATCTCATCTCAGTTACTTTTCTCTTGTTGCTGAGACAAAATACCCAACACCCAAAATTAAAGAAGAAAAGGCCTAATTTATTATTTAGCTTACAGTTTGTGGAGGGTTCCGTCCATAACTAGCTGGCTCCAAGGCAGGGTGGCAGAGCAACCAGGCAACACTTCAAGGCAGCAGCCAGAGCAAAAGGGGTAGAACCAGCCTCTTCTTCTCCCTTATATTGTATGCAGACCATCCCCTGCCCCACAGGGCAGATGTAGCACTCACAAAATCTCTGTGCCCTTCTCTTGCACAAGATGAGGATGTTTACAAAGTAAGGATCCCAGCTCCCTGTTAAATCTTTTAGTTAAACTTCTAAACTTCTCAAGTTGACACAATGTATCATTACACATCTGGAGATGGTTAAGTATTTCACAGTAACATTTTTAGCCAACTAATACTTTTGTTTTAGTCATACCCTTATTTTTGACGATAAAGCAGTGTTTGTGCAATTTTATGAATATTTCATTGCATTTCATTCTTATTAAGTTGCAAAACTGAGTTGAGGGGAAAAAATCAAATATGCTCATACCCATAATAAGAAACATAGATCTCATTAACTCAATACAACTGAGACCAAGATAGCAATCATTAGGGCTGTGGAAAGTGATAAGTCATTAGCCTCAATCAGATGCTCATTGACTTCAAGCTGGTCAACCTTGTGTTCTGTTATTAAGGGAAAGAAAAAAAAAACAAGAATGTGTATGAAATAAATGAATCATCAAGAATGATGCCTAAAAAGCAAGGTATAATTAGAGATAGTAGAAATTTTTCATCTGTCTGATAACAGAATCCACATGTAATCTTCCTGAAGTTTCATAGGATAGACTTTTAGAAATTTTATTTACCAACTGGGGAAGCGTTTCAATTAATGTATGACCTTCCAGTCTTACAGAATTGTTGTATATCTCACATTAGATAATAAAACCTGAGCTTGTAATACTTGGTTCTATCCTGTCATACTGTATTTAGACAAACTTTATTTTCCTAAGTACAAATATACTGGCAATTTTATTGACCTAAAGCCAATAGATAAAAATAAATAGAAACAGGTACAGGTATGGGTATGGGTATAGAGCTATATGTCACAGCTTCCTTAGCATACTCTTTTTTGTGGAATTCATGAGGAAGGGTGTTTTAAAAAACAAAACAAAAAGTACAGATGGAACAATGAGATAGTGAACAGAAAGAAGAAAAGTAGTCCTATGCCCCAATTCTAACCCTTCCCCAACACTGACCATCTCCCTTTCTTCAGAACCAGATCAATCTCCTTACTCTGTTTCTCTTCTTAATTTACAGACCATGCCTTATAAAAATGCCTGAACCCAGCTACTCTAGAGTCACTTATGTGAAACAGGACTGATTCCAAGCCACTGTACCTGGAGACATTCAAGTTGAAAACAAAGGGAGCTCGGCCCTCGCCTTGATCATCCTTCAAGTAAAACCATATCTGATGACAACTTTTTAATATGATACTACTTACTTCTTTTTAATATGATACTAGAGATAATGCAGCCCGTCCCAATATTTTCTTGAATACTGAAAACTTTCGTTGTCATAGTGCTCAATAATTTTGCTGATGACAAGAAAGCATTCCAAAGAATGCACAGTAGGTATTTTTCTGTTTTAAATTTAACACTCATGATTTTGATGATTTGTGAGAGATCCTGGAGGAACATGACACGTAGCAATGTGTAATTTTACTGAGGCACTAATTTGAGTCACCTCCACTGTGAGATGGTATGTGGAGAATTAGTCATTTGGGCAGTAAATGAGCCAGTACTTGAATCTTGATGTGAGTTTGTTGCTCATTGCAGTGTTGTTGATGAATCTGGGGAATTCTTGAAATCCTAAGAATGAATACTAAGAATCTACTGCATGTCTCTGTGCTATTAGGTGTTAGAATTATAATATGCAAAACTATAGATAGATCCCATTAGGGTGACCATCACAGCTAACTGCAGTCACCTACAGTGGTCAAAACCAGACAATCCACCCCTGCTGTACATTCTGCCAGGACAATAGGCATAACAATTAACATGATCCAGCACTTTCTTATTCATAACCTGTGAATATTCTGGCATTACTAAAAATATTTTGCCCACCAGTGTTGAGTTCTGATAGGCTTCACCATTCATTGCCTGCCTCTGTCCTCCTCACTTTCTTACTAACAGCTTTGCAACAGATCTAGTCTCATCTGTTCTTCTTTACCTAGGGGCAGCCCTCTGACGCTCATCCTGTCTAAAGAGATGCAAGATGAAGCCACCTCAGCAACCTCTGGAAAAATTCTTTCCTATAAAAAGGATAAATGTAGCCCTCCTCCCTTAAACTGGCCATGAGGATGAAATCTCTGGCCACCTGCTTGCAACCATGAAGCCACATGCAACAGAAAAAGGCTGAGTTTAGGCTTTAACAGAATGAATGGTGTCCTGGAGGTGAAAACTTCAGCAACAATGGGTGCTGACACGTTGAGCCACTGCACCAACATGTCTAGACTTTCTTGTATAAAAAAAAAAATGAAACCCTGTTTTCATAAGCTGTCGTAAGTATATCTGTTTCTTGTGGCCAAATACAAACACACCATTCATAAAAGCACAGTTTGAACACGTGATTCCAATGATCCCAGCCCCTCATTCTATGATCGTAGAACTCTTAAGAGGTTCTCTGAATATATGCTCAATCTCTCAGACCTAGTAATCCTACTAATCTGGGCACAGAGCTTACATAGAATCCTGTCTTTAATTTTAACCACATTTACTTCAGTTAGGTTCAGACCCCAGGAAAAATAGACCTCTTACTATGGTATGTCATAATGTCTCTTTCTGTCTCACCTTTATTCACAGTACTAAACATTGAGCTCAGGGCCTTGTGAATGCTAGGCAAGTGCTCTACCACTGAACTACAGCCCCTGTTCTTTTTATTATATTTTACTTTAAGGTTTTGAGTCAGGGTCTCTCTAAGTTGCCCAAGTTAGCTCTGAATTTGCAATCCTCTTGCCTCAGCCTCCAGAGTAGCTGAAATTACAGGGATACACCCACACCTGGTTTTATCTGTCTCATTTTTAATGTCACATTTCAGTTACCAAAGAACTATTTCAGGAAAGAGGCGGGTCTAAGGAAGGACTGGCAAAGTCTGTTGGTAGTTTTATGAATCTTACTAGAAAGACAGTCAAAAACACAGGGCAGCCTGAAGACTGAGAAAGGAATAAAATGAGTGAATGAAAGAAAGAGGGACCCTCCTATAACAAGTCCATGCCGGTACAATGGAATACTCAGCTAAACAAACTATCTTCAAGGAGTTCCAGCAGCTAGGAAGGCATAGAGACCATGCTTCCATCCAGAGGGCAATAAAACTCAGCTCAACTAAGCTAACATTTTTGGAAGCACCTACCACAGGCCAGATTGTATGAGAGGAGCCAGGAACATTAAAAAGGATAAAACAAGAACTGTGTCCACAAGGAAATGATGCTGTATGATGAGACATATGCTCCTCTGACCAATAAACTGAGAATTCTCCATCTTACTTTTCCACCCAGGTAGGGATGCAATGACTGCATCTTCCCTGGAGTTACAATGTTTCGCTTTCTATGTTACTAAGCCAGATGCTGTTTACTACACCTCATGCTGGGGGCTGAGGGTAGATAGGCTCCTTAAGTTACCATTCATCCTCAGCCTATGCCATTCTGTAGGCAGGATGCCAGGTCTGGATGTCAACTTTTTACAAATAACAATTGAAGCTGTCAGTTATCTTGATGAGCACTGCTCTAGTGAAAGAACAGCATAATTGGGGGGCGAAGTGTTAGCGAGCTAATTTTTTCACCAGCTATGGGAACGAAGCATCTTTCTGAGGATAGTGTATTTACTGTTATTATTTGGTATGTAGAACATAAATTCCAAACAATATGAGAGTGAAAATATAAAATTCCTCAGCTTTTCAGAAAGGCAGAGCATACAAGCTCTCAGTTTTCAAAAACTGTAGAGTTTCACAGAATCTATTTCTCTCTCTCTTTCTCTCTCTCTCTCTCTCTCTCTCTCTCTCTCTCTCTCTCTCTCTCTGCCCCTCTCTCTCCCCCACCCCTTCTCCTCCTTGATCTGATTCCAAACAGAAAAATAATCTTGTTGCTTTTTTTCTTGGGTATTGTATTTGTATGCTTAAATACAAGGCAGCAAGATTATAAAAATACCCCAGTGCTTAAGCTTCAAGGCAAAGACAATATGAATATAAATGATCTATGACATTGTGCTCTCACACACTGGATGGCTCATTATTAAGTCAACCAGATGTAATTGCTGGTATCTTTTCCATCTCTCTAAGTCCATAAATCCCAAAGGCCAACAATTTGCTCATTCCTGACGATCCTTTCAAATCCAACTCAAATGCCAAAACTAAGGGGAGCCTCCCTTCTTCCCTCCACTAGCAAGGGTATTTCCTGTCTGCCGACGTCCCTCCATCTTGCTTTTCTCTCCTCTGGCCCTTCTGATGCCACGTTCTAAACACGTGCCTCTGCATCATTCCCCTACACAGTGAGGTTCAAGCAGATGAAGACTCAGTTTACTCACCTTGTACCCCAAGACCCTGTACAGTTCCTAGCACAGGCAACATCCCCAGCAAGTGTTTAATGGGTGGGAAAGGGAAAGAAGGAATGTGGCAGAGGCATCTTGGAGGGTGCTTACTACTTTGAGGACACCACAGGGCCAAAGAGCAAGGGCAAAGGACTCAGGTTCCAGCAGCTCAGCAGACAGCTAAGGAGCAGAAGCTCCTCACAGGCATAACCAACTCCCAGAAGACAGTTTTCCTGGAATTATTGAAGAGAAAGGCCATGCACATAGCAGGGTGACAAGCTGCCCACTGACACTAAAAATTGGGGCATCTGGTTGTCAGCTGCCATGAGATACACAGGTAGGACAGTGAACCGGAAAGAAACACATAGGGACACTAAGAAACAAAAGGGACTCCCATAGTAAGTCCAAAATAAAGTGGTTTGTGATTTAGAAACAGGTCTTCGTCTGAAGGTCCACAGCCTGGGCCCCAGCAAGGAATGTCCCTCAACTGATCTCAAGGGCTTCTTAGCTGAGAGGGAGATGACAGATGGAGAGAAAACCGAAATACGCACAGTCTGGTCACTAACAGGAAGCTAGGACTTTGGAGGGACCTAAGGATTAGATGCCAATGAGGTAGGAGTTAAACAGGGAGAGAACCACTAAAGAAAAGGATACAACAAAAAGAAGTTCTGCTGGTCAGCTGGGGAACCCCAAGAGCACAGGACCTGGGGAGGAGATGATAGAAGAGCTGTGTTTTGAGTAACCAAGCTTCTCTCTAGTTCCCCTTGAAGCTTGATGAGCCACACCTGGTCAGTTTATGACTCCTGGCACTCAACTACATGGTCCCCTTATTCAAAAGCCCTTGCAAAAGCAACAAAAATATCCCAGTTCTCACATAATACAATCAATAACCCCTCAATGAACAAAATTCCAGGTAGGTAAAAACTCAATAAGCCAGATTGGAGAATTAAAAATAAACACAAAGTCATCTGTAACATGCCCACAGAGCTTTGGTATTGCATTGCATCTTAGGATTCCAAAGCCCTGCACTCTTACTGCTGAGAGTGTGTCCATAAACCTATATAAAGACCATTACTACTGAGATCGTTAAAAGGCAGACTCTTGATCCCAACCCCATACCTACTGAATGAGAATATGCATTTTAACAAAATCACCATGTAAGTTATGTTTCCATTAAATTTGAGAAGACCTGTCCACCCCCAGGTGAGCCCTGCCTACATCTCTGACCACAATTGGACACACTCTCCACCTTGGTGATTATGTTCTAGTCATACTATTTTTCTCCTCTTCAAATATGCTATGGCCACTTCTAGCTTAAGCTCTCTATCTAATCTGTACCCCCATCAGAAAACACAGAAGGGTTTTCTTGACATTCACATCTTGATTTATAGCTCAGCCTTTCAGTGAAGCCTTCCTGCTCTGCCCAAACTAAATGAGATACCTGAGTGTCTCGATGGCATAAGAAAATTTCTCCTATGTATTACATCAGAACTGTCTGGAAAATGTGTTAAAACATAGATCTCCTTGCCCATCCCAGAGTTTTTGACTCAGAAGGTCTAAGGCAGAATCTGAACTAGTTTGCAGTTTCATCCAGTTTCCAGGTGACACTTATACTAATCTGGTTCTATCTGTATTTTCAGGATTGTGTGACTCAATAGAACCAGCACGCTGACCTCAGACAACCTCCATTTGCAGATCACAAGTCCTACAGCTGGAAGAGCCACATTTATGAGTCTGAGGATGACTGCATTTATACACTTTCCTGCCACCTAATCCCTCCCTGTCACATTTACTGCCATCCTTAACTCCTTCCCTTCCTAACCAGCTCCCCTGACAGGCCTTTTGCCCACGCCTGGCTCTCTGTCCCAACCAGACTCTGGATCTCATCTTTCCCAAGTCAGATTTGTTTTCATCTCCTTCATCTCATTATGCTCCTCTGTGCATAATGAAGGACCATAACCAAAACCTAGAGCTAATTTCATTCCAAAATTGGTCATTGGGGGAAGCACGTAGGGAGGACTCAGTGAGGAAGAGCAACCTTGCTTAATTAAGCCAGATTCAAGGTGACTGGGTTGCAGTATAAGTTGCTCTGGTTAAATGTCAAAGCCAAGGAGCCAGCTGAGCGAATATCAAACTCTCCAGGTCAGACGCTGACAGCAAAGGACAGTGGTGGCTGGGGAGACACAGGCTCTCTGCAGCTCGAATGTATCGCACCATCCTCCCTGAGCACCAATAACCAGCCCCTGTGCTGACGAGGGCAGCAGCCCTGAGAGAGGGGTTTCCCTCAGCTTCACTGCAAGAGAGCATTAAAAGCACTGACAGAGATGGCAATGAGTGTCTAAAAGGGTGCTTCATCACAAGCGAAGGGCTGAGACCTGAATCAAGTATTCTGTCAATTCAATAAGGTTGATCTGGAGATTCTGAAGACCCAGGTTTGTTTTGTATGCGTCTTAAAACTCAACCCTTAGATTGAAAGGACTTACAATAAACATTATTTTAAACATTTTGCTTCAGTTTTCAATTGAAAAATTTTTGGTGTGTAGCCTACAAATATGCATTAATTCTGGGTTTTTTTGGCCCATAGTACCCTTCCGTATGGGGCCAGTTAGGTCATCTAAGACAAACACTTGACTGATATATTGAGTCATGTCTCTTTGTCCTATTTTATACTCAGAGCAACCCCATAAAGCAGGCTGACAAGATATCAATTTTTATACTATTTTATAGTTTGAAAACTCAGATTCAGAGAGACAAGAGTCCGGCTATGAATTGGTGACCCTATTTGGGCCGACATGGGTGCTCTTGGGGAAGAAAAATTTTACCAGGGAGTCTGCCCACTGGCCATCAGCACCATTTAGAATGGGCTTTCCCTGTGGTTTCTTCAGTTGTGCCCTGCTCCCTAACAGCTCATTCCTGACCAGTGGACCTAGAACTCTGCCTACTTTCACACACGGTTCACTATGAGTTTTACAACTCATCCTGTACTTTCCACTGCCAGAAAATATCCTTACTCCAACCTTGATGGTGCCAATAAACTCATCTTCCACTGAAAATTATTTTTTCTCTTAAAAACTTCAGTAGTTTATTGTAGACAGAACAAAAACTCAGATCTAACTGAATATTCTCTGTGCTATATGTTCCTCCATTTATGATAGAATGTTTTCTTCTCCCTTTCCCCACCCCAAACATGTCCTCCTTAGGGTATGGCACATACCCAGCTTGGGTACCAAGTGGAATTTAGTAATATGGGTACAAAGAGGATGGTTAAGGGGTGGACATGTGGTTGGCCCCCATGGCCAAGTGTGGAGAACCTAAGAACCATGAGAGGCTGGCATTTATAGAGGACAAAACGGGACTCCGAAATCATCTTCTGCATGCGGTCTCAGATCAGTTTGAAAAGAAAGGATAGTTTTGAATATTCTTCTGGGCTCCGTGTGTTTGATTCCCCAATACTGTTTAATAAGGATCTGGACCCCACCATCCCTTTTCATAAATGAGCTTATAAATCTAGTCATGCTACAAGTATTTACTAATCATCAGTCAAGAACCAGGCACTGCAATGAGAATGTGAAGATGAGTATTAATACATAGCCTTTTCTTTAAAAACTCCAAACTCCAGGATCACTTTGAGGATAATGATCATGATAGCTAATTTTATTGTCAACTTGATTGGGGTAAGGGATACCAAGACATCTGGTAAAACATTGCTTCAAAATGTGTCAGTGAGGGTGTTTCTAGAAGACATTGGATTTGAATCAGTAAACTGACTAAAGAGATCAACCCTCATCAATGTGTGTAGACATCCTCTAATACGTTAAGAATGCTAACAAAGCAAAGGAATGGAGAAAGAGGAGAGACATCCATGTTCTCCTTATGTTTAACATTTGTATTCCTTGGGCCTTCAGACTCCAGGACTTACACCAGCTCCCTCATCCCTCTTTGGTACCCAGGACTCTGGACTCACCACTGACTTTATCACCACTCCAGTTTCTAGATGGCTTATCATGAAACTTCTTAGCTTCCATAATCACATAGGCCAATTCGCAAAATAAATCACAGCTTGTAAGTATGTCTATATATCCTATTGGTTCTGTTTCTCTGGAGAACCCTGACTAGTACAGTTACCATGGATATTTACATTTTTAATAAACATTTCAAGTTTTCACCAAGACAATGATACAGATGGTTGCCGCAATTAAACCATGAATTAGAAATAAACACAACGTAGAACAAAACCTTGGAGAACAATGTCTTCTGTCCCATCTGAGCCCCGAAAAACTAATATTTATATAGCATTTTTGAAAGTAATATTTCTTTATTTTGTAATCACCACACCATGAGTACATGAGAGATTAAAGTACTGCTACTATTAGGCCAATTTCCCAGAAGAAACCTGAAGATCAGAAAATTTAATACACTCAAGCTCACTTTGCCTTTGCTTTTTCCTGAACTGCCAGTCCTGGGCCAGCACAACTCACTAGGGCTCCATCCCTTCCAAGGTCTCAGCAGCAAACGCTAAGACAGACACAATCTTTGCTTTGCTTATTTCAGATCTGCTTTGGCATCTGATGGTTGACTCTTTGGTAATAGGCCATTTGGGCTGCCAATTCAAATTTTTTCACACCAAACTTTTATTATTTTAAAGCAACAAAGCTGAAAATAATAATACAGTAAGTTTCTAAAGTTTAATAACACTACTGAAAATTTCTTCAAGAAAAACTAAATTGGGAACAGAGAATACAAGAATATTGAATATTACATTTTCTTTTAATGTTTTCATTTCTTTGTTTTTAAATAAGTGAAGATAATTCTAGTAAAAATATTCTTAGAAACAGAAGTGTCTCTCTCCCCCCTTTCTCCCTCTCCCTCTCTCCCTCTCTCCCTCTCTCTCTCTCTCTCTCTCTATCTCTCTCTCTCTCTCTGTCTCTCTCTCTCTCGGACAGGGTTCTGCTATGTAGTTTGGGCTGGCCTTGAACTCAGGGTGATCCTCCTCAGCCACATTACAGACACGTGCCACCATGCCTGGTTTTTTCTCTTTTAAAAACAATTATTTTTATTTCTCATTGATATACCTTTACTAACTGTTCAACAGTGTTCCTTATCAAAGCTATTTGGGATATATTCTTAGAAAAATTATAATTTGAAGTACCATGGAAATTCACAAGAGTTTCTCTTCTGCTAAATATGTTTTCTAAAAGCTTAATAAAAAAAATTGGGGAAAAACCTGTAGTCTTACAAACAGCAGAGATGGAAGGGGAAATGACAGAATGCTGTCTATGAAAAGATGGGGATACCATCTAAAGAGGAAGGGGAGAGAAAAAGGAGAAGTAATTAGGAGAAGAGACAAAAAAGAGAGAAAGAAAAGAAGGAAAGACAGAGAAAAGAAGGTTCTCACTTAGACTGTTGGCCTAATTCTGGCCTTTCCCATCCTCATTCCCGTTTCGTATACACACAACTATTTTGACACTTGTCTCAGTCATGCACGTCTTGCACGGGATGTGGAAATGGATGACATCTTGATAATCCAAGATATGCCCCTCAAGAGCACAAAATTACAGCCACCTAATAAATCGATTATTTGAAAATTGCTTTTAAATTAAAATTTAAAAGATTTTCAGAATGGAGCCATTCACAAAAATAATTCCATGAAAGATTATTACTTACATTGCTTTCTATACTCAATAATCTGCTATACTTCTTTCTGGCTTTCATTTAACAAATCACACATATTTGTTCAGTGGATGGATGTATGAAAGAATGATACACAGTTAGAAGAGGAAGTCTGATTCATTAAACAGCGTGGCCCAAACAGAATCTGCTTTCCCCATGAGCTCCTAAATACTACCCATCCTCTGTCCTTTCAGAAATATTGTTTATATGCCATTATTTTATTTCTGAGGAATATTTTGATGGTCTCTACGGAAAACAGCATAAAATATTAGAGCCATGGTATACACATCCACGCCCTTATATGCACATACATGTGTGAATGTGTGCATGGAAGCTAGGCCTCTAACCCTCTCACCTACCACTGTACAAAAGGAAATTTTAAGATTTGGTTTATAGCTTCTGCCTTCTCAACAGAACCACACTGTATTCCTGGATGAGCTGTCAAGCACCCTGATAACACTGTTTAAAACTCACAATTGGTCATATGTTTCAATTTAATCTGAGAAATTGCAAGGTCCATTCTGGCCAGCGATATACTACTTATCTGCTGTTTCCTTCTTGCTTGTCAGTGTTTCTGAAATGCTGGCACTACAGGCAAAGTACCCTGATTAGGATGTCAACCTGCCTTGGTGCAAACATTGCCAAGAGCCAGCCTCTGCTGGGAAATGGAAGCCCTTAGCTCCGGCACAGGGTCAGTTAGGTAGTCCCTAATAGTGTAGTGTGCTTCTTCAAAGCAGCCCAACCTATCAGGAAGTGTGACCAACATGGAATGATGCCTTTTGTGGGGGACATATGCAGACACCCTCACTCTTTCTAAGTCTTTTCATTTTAAATAAATGTCATTTTATATTATTTTGGTGGTGGTGCTGGGTGTCAAACCCAAGGCCTCACAAATGCTAAGCCAGCATTCTGCCACCGAGCTACATTCATAGGCCTTGTTTTATATTCTTAACAGCAAAATAAATAATCAGAAAGAAAAATGTTGTTACTTCTTTTCTCATTTCAACATGTATAACTTAATTAGCATGTGAATATATTCATGTTGTGTAAGATTCAAGCATACATAATTATTTCCTTAAAGATATGAATGATCCCTTCCCCTACTCCCTGAAGGACACAGTACTCTTTACTTTATTTTTACACAGATTTATTGACACACATAAATTCTGATTTAATACAAAAGGGATCAGAGTCTATTATCACTTCTGGGACTTGCTCTATTTTAGCAGCACATCTCAGATATCATTCCGTGTAAACAGAGTTCTACCCATTATTTGTAATCACTGTATATTGTTGAAAGACACATAATAATTTATTAACTAGGCTCTTAATTATTGATTGTTGTAAAGGCCTGGTATTATCAAGCATCTTGATTTTTAACATTTTCATGGATGAACACTTTAATTCTCATTTTCCTAAACACAACTTTGCATGAGTATATTTTCACAAATGGCTTGGACATCATTTTTTCTTCCTTTGTGAATTGTTCAATCTTTCTTATTCCATATATATTACTATTGAGTTGTTTGTCATTTAAAATTCTGGTTTGCAGAAGCTTATTATTACATGTTAACACACTTCTTGTTACTTATATTTAAAATAACTTACCCTAGTCTGTTACTCAGAATGACCCTTTTTTCTTCCTTTGTGAATTATTCAATCTTTCTTATTCTATATATATTATTATTGAGTTGTTTGTCATTTGAAATTCCGGTTTGCAGTAGCTTATTATTATATGTTAACACACTTCTTGTTACTTATATTGAAAATAACTTACCCTAGTCTGTTACTCAGAATGACCCTTAATATCAACATCAGCTTTGTTAATTTGCCTTTAATGTGCTTTTCTTTTTTAACTGTAGGTGATCAAATTTTAACGTTTTCTTGGTTATATTAGATATTAACATCAGGGGAGGTATGTAGGTACTCTAATAGTTTTGCAAATTTTGTGTAAATAAAATATTCCAAAAATTGTGAATACATCTATCTATATAGATAAGCACACATATACACGTATATACACAGAGATGTTTTTTCTTTTCCCTCTATAGTATCTGTGTGTCATGTCTCAGGTAGGGAGGCCCTCACCAAAGATTATACATTTTTTGTATTTTTCTCTAAAGATTTTATAGCTTTGTAGTAGACCTGGTGGTACTTTTAACATTTAATTTGTTAATACACCTGGAATTTATTTTTTGTGTAAAACAAAATATATAAAATATGATATAATCTAGAATTTCATCTAGATTCTTTTCCAGATGAATAACCCTTGATCCCAACATCATTTATTAAATGTTATTTTTCTAACAGAACTACTTCTTTATCATAAATCAAATTCCTATATTTAACTGTTTCTAAATTCTGCCCATTTCATCCTTCAATTTATTTGTAAATTGATACTGCACTTTTACAACTACTATAGTTTCACAAATGTATCTTACTTCTTTCTTGGTATTACCCTTTTATACTAGCTTTAGTGACCCTTTCTTCAATGCAATGGTCTTGTACCAAATTTATTTTTTAAGAAGAAAATAAGTACCTTCACAAACTGTTATCTTCTCAGTCAGAATAGAGCTTGTCTATCCGTTTTTTCATGCCTTTCCATAAAGACTATAATTTTAATTTTCTTTACTTGGATGTTACTCATTTCTTCTTGTTCATTCCTAAGGTGCTGATAGATTTCATTTTAATGGAAATAGGATTCTTATTTGCATTTTCTAGATGATTATTCCTGCATATAGGAAAGCTATTGATTTTGAACATGATGCTTTTTAAATTGATACATAGCAGTTGTATGTATTTATGGAATTGTAATTTGATTCATGTATATAGTGTATAATGGTTGAATCAGGGTAATTTGCATTATCACCTCCTCAAAGGCTTTATTTCTAAATCTTGGGAACCCTTCGAAGGTGAAGAGTTTGCCCAGTCAATTTATGAAATATTCTCTGTGGAGTCAATGCTTCTATTATTTTTCATGAGTTTTCTCTGTCATGCTCAAGACATACACAAATGAATGGTGCTCACTGGTTTTTCTTGGATGCTTTTATATTAAAAAGAGAATAAACAAGCTTTTTTTTTTTAAACATAGATAGGCAACATCACCTTGGATGCTTTTATATTAAAAAGAGAATAAACAAGCTTTTTTTTTTAAACATAGATAGGCAACATCACCACCTTGAATATCAAATCCCAAATGCCAAAACGGGGATTTTAGGTTACCATGCCCGCGCTCTTGCTTGGTTGGACTTTGCTCTACTTCATTAATTTCAAACTAGAAGCTCCTTTCATGGCCATAAGATAGTTCCTGGGTCTCTCAGCCTTACTTCTAGATAGACATCAGGAACTTTTCTCCCCCAAAAGTTAAATAAAGCTCCCTAGGGTTGTCAGTCATTGGCCAGCATAGGGCAATTTACCTGTTCCTAAAGGAGCCCCCATGGCCAAGAAGAGGGATACACAGATTGCTTTAAATTAATAGAAGCTGAAGTCTGCAAGCCTTACTTCCTATACCCCAGCACACTTGACACAGTGAGAGGAATGGGATGCAGGTAACCCATCTTCTGGAGGCACATTTTGGAGCTCTTCAGACTCTAAAAATGAGAGGTACCCCACTCAGAGCTTAAATAGTCCAGCCGCTGACAAATTCCCTTGCTGCCTGCTGTTTCCTGTAATGACTGAGCCATCACCTGGCCCAATGGCCGTCAATTACATGCCCCCCTGATACTCCTCTGGCTTCTTGGATACCCTGCTTCTAGGGTCACAGCACTTGCAGAGCCAATGCCCCCATTGCTGCCATCTTCACTTATGTGCATTTTGGCTGTTTTCCTCTATCTATATAAGCTCATCTGCATTTTTCAAGTATGTCTGATTGTATTCATTCATGTTACCAGCATGCATATAATTTTTTTTTTTTTACCACGGATCGAACTCACGCCCTTGCACTTGCCAGTCAGGCACTTACACCACTGAGCTAAATCCCCAGCCCTGGTTATAAATTTAAATTCTTTTCTCATATCATTTCTTATGCTTTATGAGATTTTGAATAGTAAAAAATATAGGTATACATGCTCTTTCCTAACATTTGATCCAGTCTCTTGGAATTTGTAAAACAAAGAAATCAAACTACTTTACACCTCTACCTTTTAAAAACTTATTTTTATTTTCATACAATCCCTCTGGGCTTTGTTCACATATATAGATTCGTATTGTTATAATCAACATGTACTTAAAATTTTGCATTCTTCTTTTCCACTTACCATACCTTAAATATTTTTCTATATAATCTCCATAATTACCATTCTGATAACTGCAGAACTGTATAGCAAGGTGATATGGTAGCATTTTCCTAACTACTCCCCAGTTTTCCACTATTTCAAGTGCAAATGAACATTTTCAAACATTTACCTTCTCTTCTAATGAATGACATGCAGCCAGGAATAAAATTACAGGTGAAAAACAAGAACAAGTTTAAGATTTCAGTGCTACTGTGTCATTTTACACTTCAAAAGGGTTTTACCAATGTATTTTTTTGCCATTTTATCAGTAATATCAATTTGGCTTCATTAATAAGTGCAAAAAGTTATCTTGATTTAATGATGATTCAGCTTTAATTTCTTTAAAAGAACAAATGGATTGAATATTTTCTTAGCTATTTGCTTTCTCTCCTCAAGTTGTTAAATACCTCATAAATCAAATAAGGAATGAATTTTACTCCTCATATTTGAATAAGTCCCTTAATACAGTGTAGGTATTCATTAAAACCTGTGAATGAATGTGAATATCTCCCCCAAATGTCCCTTTTAATAACTTTAATTTTTCCATTATTCGATAGTGCTACATTTTATATGTTGTGTTAAGTCTACTAACCTTTTCCTTTGTGGTTTTTCTCTTCAAAATTAAGAAAACCACCATCCAAATCCTCTGGTAAATATTTTAATTATTTAAATAATATAGAATGGTTTTTGATAGGTCATTAGATATGGACATATGCCCCTACCTTGCAGCAGACACTTTGGGAACACATCCTCTCAGATACAGAATTGAATTTAGGCAGTGTCATAGGGGAAGAAAACTCTGTGGTGTTCAATACAGTACCATCAGCCACATGTGGCTAAAAACTCTTGAAATGTAAATAGTCCAAATTGAGATGTGCAAAAGGTAAAAATCACATCAGACTTCAAAGGCTAGTATGAATGAAGAATTTCTTTGCTTTTGCTTTTTTAATGTGGCTACTAGAAAAAACTGGCTTGAACTCATGGCTCGTGTTACATTTCCACTGGACAGTGCTGCTCTCCCAGATACCTTTTCCATCAGACCTCTCGAGAAGAAGCAGAGCTGAGCCCAGAGGACAATAGCAATTATTACAGATTTCTTAACAGAGAGAATACTTGCCTCACAGTTTAGTGAGACTGGGAGTGGAGAAAGTTTCATTATCAACTGCTGGAGACTTCTGTTGTCAAGACAATAGGTGTGCTCCTATTCAAGCAAGATGCCAAACTGATTGAGGGACTGCTGAATACCTCTTAGGAGTCGGCAAGGGCAAGGATGCAATCCTAGGACCAGTCTAACTTTTAAAAGCATACATTTCCAGCCCTATCCTTGATGAGTTTCTCAGAACACGAACCACCCTGGAGCTCACCTTCCTCCCCACCCCATGTAAATTCTTCCCATTTTTCATAGTCTCCGTGTGGTGCCCTGTAATTGCTCTACTTCTCATCAGCAGTCCCACTTCTCGGAGCTCCGGCAGCACTTGCTGTCTGCTATGATTTGGCAAGTGTGCTTCTTGCTAATTATTTCAGGTGACACTAGGATGCAGATGGCACATCTTGATGCCTGTGACAACTCCATGACCGCTTTTTCTGGTAACAGGTATTTTTAGCATATGTGGCTAATAGTGTCCACTCTATTCTTTGGCTTAAATCATCTAAAAATTTAAATTAAAGTAATAATAACTTTGTATTTCACTAGTAGTCTCCCAAAGCATTTTCACTCTAATGATCTCATTTAGGCACAAAAAGGACCCAAGTCTAACTAGCCAATTTTAGGTATCCTTGTTCCATATTGTGTAATAATCTAAGGACAAAAGTGAGGAATTCCAATCACTGCTTCTCTACAATGTTCATGCCATAATGAGAACTGGCTCAATGGTGGAACTGTTCAGAATAAGCTCTCCCTTTACAGCTTTTGCTAGGCTGTTATTACATAATTGTATTCTACACCAGTACTAACTTTTCACCACTTTGCATGGGGATATGTATTTGTGTGCCAGTAAAAGTGATTAAATAACTAAATGAATCTTATAGTAAATGAGTTATTTCTTTGCTGCCATTAATGTCTAATTTTACATAGATTATTCACTCAGAAGGCTTTTTAGAATCACAAGTAGCCAAGACCATTTTTCATCTCATCATACAATTATCCATAATGAAAAAATACTTCTAAATGTGAAGATTGCTCTTTCCAAAGATCCCTGGGGACCTATAAACATTACTGAAATTTATAACTGTATTTTTGTAGAAGCAACAGCAGGAAGGAGCTGCTAACGGATACCCCCATAGTCCTGCAGGTGATTCTCAAGAGTCAATTTCTTTCCAGACACTTAAGAGGCCCTTCAGGATAATCCTATGAACTGGTGACTGACCACCTCACCATCCCTTACTACACAAGGTGTTAATGGGCTTTTGATTCACACCAAGTTTCCAGGGGGAGGGTGTTATGATTTGTGTCTGGATGTCCCCCAAAAGCCTCATGCAGTCACGGGGGCAGGCCTCTAGAATCTGTGATTGATTCATGGTCCGATGCTGGGATTACGGGTATGAGTACAATACTCACTCTAGGATGGGTGTGGCCTACATACTACATAAGGGACAGAAAGGATCTTCCCCATGTGCTCCTCCCTTTTTGCTCCTGTTGCTTTTACTGTTTTCCACCGCCATGAACTGTTGCCCTCTGCCATGAGCCACCCTGCCTTAGACCCAGCAGATTATGGACTGAAACCTCCACAAATTGTGAGCTAAATAAACCTTTTCTTCCTTAGCTTTGGGTGTTGGGCATTTTGTCTCAACAAGGAGCGAAAAGTAACGAACACAGAGGGAAAGGTGATCTAACATGAAATTTCATGGGAAATGTCAGTGGGTCTAACCAGACTCAGTTTAATTCTGTAACTCTAGTAAATTCTGCATGTGTCTGTAGGTCAAAAACAGTTTCCATACACATTATCCCATTTAATTCAATACAAGCTGAATCCCAATTATCTGTGTTTTTCAGATAAGGAAAACAAGGTTTGATGACATCAGTGATTTGCTCAAAGTCACAAATGCAGTTAATTTTAGAGCTAAAACCCATGCCAGGTCTTCTGAATGCCAGGAAATGCCAGGGGAAGAGAATTTAAGAAACAGCACAAGAAAACAAATTCCAACATCTACTTGGCCATTATCCTTTTTCAACTTTGTGTTAAGTCATTTCACCAGAATGAGTTGGGCCAATTAATCACTAAGACTCCATATTACTTGAATATTCTAAAGGTTCTAACTATAAAGATCCTAAATATAATTTCTAATATATGTCTATTCACCCCAGCTCTTGTGCTGGGTCTTTGATACTATTTCCAAAATTTAGTAGGTTCTTTGGGTTTCTGCTCCATTTTCTCCTATTGTTCAATAGGATCCCAGGGCCTCTATTTGCCCCAGTGCAAACCAAAGGTTCTGTTCACACTTATGTGTTCTTGAGTCTGCATGGAAAGAAGTGGGGAAGCAGAGTTTTTCCTCTGCTGGCAAATTCTCAGAACTCTGGGGTTACAAGGAAAATCCAAATTCATCTTCCCTTATCACATAAGCTGTATTTGAAAAATATTAAAAGCTATTTTAATAATAATCTTTATATTATAGATTTCATAAATTAGAGAGCTTTCCAGAACTATCTGGAGGACGGACAGTTCATGTCCTTTTTTGGAAATAGGCTCAAGAACATCATAATCTTGCCTCAAATAATATAGGATGGGTATCCAAGTACATGCCTTTAGTTGAAAAATGCATGCTCAGGTCAAGACAGATGTCTGTCCTTTGTTGATCTGAACATGACATATTTATTTTTACAGAGTTATAAAATGTCTTTTTCTTGAATTTTCTCCTTAAACACTAACTAGTAATTCCTGGACTTGTCTGCCCCCAAAACAAGAGAGACGTTACACCTCCTTAGATGATGAAAACTCCTGAAAAGTAGTAAATAAAAACCAATTGCGACATATTCATTCCCTCTCTTTTTCTCTTTCTTTCCCTCATTTACTCCCTCCCTTTCTCAGCTGTAGAAAACTTGCAGTAACGTGTCTTGAATGCAGTATAAAATGAAGAAAATTTCTTGGTAGTGATCATTCTACATCTGTTTGTTTTGTGTCTTCTCTTCAGCAGAACTAAAAGGACAAGTAGAAACACAAGTGTACTCAGGATTCTGTTTAGGTACAGTTCCGTATACTGTATTAACATGAATAATTTTGATTGTATCCATAAAAATGAAGATAAACATGGCTCCCTGGCCAGTAGGGCCTCTGGTGGCACACAACGGGCTGCATGGCTTCCTACTGCTTCCTTCCCAGCTGACAGGGCCTCGGCTGCAACCTCCCATGTGCTGGCAGAGCCCCTGAAGGCCAGGGAGGCGCAGCAAGGAAGCGGTGTAGCCTCCTGTGTGCCAGCAGAGGTCCCGCTAGCCGGAGAAAACCAGCAAGGAACAGTGCAGTGCCCCTTGTACCGGCAATGGCCCTGCCAGCCAAGGAAAACCAGCAAGGAAGCCACGCAGCATCCCCCGACACCTGCAGTGTGCTGGTGGCAGCCCTGTCAGCTGAGGAGAACCAGCAAGGAAGCCGCCTCTGTCCCCTGCCTCCCCCACAACCCATAAACAATTGAATGCAACACAGGCTTAGATGATAATAACTGAAGTAGGGAAGCAACCTGACGTTTGTGTTGTTTGATTGATGGGGCAAACCTAGGGCCAGTAGGCTGAGCAACTACTGAGAGGTAACAATAGGCATATAGTAGTGATTGCGGATTTCCTACTGTCCTATCACTGTTTTGTTTCATTTTACTGCTTGGTTTCATTCCTTTTAAATAAAAAAGAAGGAAAACGTTTTTGAATAATTTTGGTCTTAGGCCTACAAGCAAAACTGAATTCAAGAGATTCATCTCTTCCTAAAAGAGATAAGCATGCTTTGTGGCCTTACAGAAGGAACACGATGCTCCTGTTTATTAATGATGCAATGTTTAGAAGACGAGTACACTACAGAATACATATTGGACTTGTATTTATAAGACACATGCTCCAGTCCTGAATATAGCATTTACTAACCAGATACAATGTCTTAGGAAAGTCACTCAATCTCCATGAGCCTCATTTTTCATCATCTATAAAAGAAAGGCCAAAAAGAAAAGTTCTGATGAATTAATAGAGCAAGACATTGAATATCAAAGGCCGATAACATCACACCACAAGGAAATGTCTAGATTATCAATTATCAAGGAAAAATGAATCCTATTCTGATGAAGCCTCAAGATCTAACTAGCAATTTACAGAAAACACAGGGGACAGAGGTCCATATTTAAACCATACCACAGGCATGCAATTAATGAAACAGATTGTGGGAAGCTGTAAGATAGTTAACACTGGTATTCTCAACAATGATAACAGGAAAAAAGGAGGGAATGAAGAAAGAAAAAGAGGGAGAAACTGAATCAAAAAAGACTAAGGGACATACCAATATTATGTGATACAAATCTCAAACAAACAACTGTGGAGAAAACCACTGTGGAGCCTCCAGTTCCCACGCAGGAATACGGGAAGCTCATCAGAGTGCTGCTCTCATCCTTAAACCAATAATAAAACAAAAAGGCCTAGTGACCGCCAATCTACAACTTTTTTCAAACCCATGGGAGGAGGTCTGAGAGCAGTCACTTGGTCAAAAACAAAAGGAGAGATAGATACCTGCAGGGAAAGAAGGGGTGTGCATACCAGACTACCTGAGGGAGATGTAAATGGACACCTGTGAGAAGAGTTAGGGTAGCACACTTAACATAGTATTAACAAATCAATCCAGTGTTATATAAAAAAGATAATACAAAGCAAGTGGGATTTATCTTGGGGATATTGGCTCAACATCTAAAAGTCAATCAATGTAGTTGATGATGCAAGCAAAAAAGAAAAAAGAAAGAAAGAAAAAGCATCATATGTAATGGTGGGAACTGAATGCTTCCTCATTAAGCTCAGGGCAGGACGCCTTCTTGTATCACTTCCATTCAACATTACATCAGCTGGGTGACACCAAATGCATCCTGGCCAACAAGATATGGAAAAAAAAGTTTAAGAGATTGGAGAAAAAAGAAACTGAACTCAATCCACAGACAACATGATTTCTATTTAGAAAATCCCAAAATATCAACCAAAAATTTATCTTAGAATGAGTATATCTATTTAGCAGATTGGTAAGATACAAAGTCAATATATGTACATGCTAGAAATGAAAAATTAGAATTCAATTTTTTAACTATCATTTGCAGTGGCACTCTCAAATTTAAATGCCTAGTTATGTATCTAACAGAACATGCTCAGAGTCTGTATGGTGGAAACTATAAAATGCCAAAGAAAGAGACCAAAGAAGACCCAAATAATCACGTTCATGGATCCGAAAACACAGTAACATCAAATTAGAAATTCTTTCCCTGTGATCTATAGATTTAAAACTACAGTGATATATAGTAACACTCTAAACTGCTTTTGCAATTCTATAAATCTAAAATTATCTCAAAATAAAAAGTTTTCTTAAATTTTGAAACAATTGGGATAATGTAATATCACAAAGAATTGTTCATTTGTTTTTGTATGAGATGAAGGTGAAGTAGAGGTTTTCAGTTTTAAAATCTTTATCTCTTAATGACATAAATTAAATTTTTCTAAATTTGCAACCATCATGGCATTACCTGTTTTAGGCAAGAATCATGGAAGCTCAAATGTTAGCAAATGTATCATAAGAAAAGCAATACTGTATTGTCACAAAACAACTCCCTTCAAGATACTCATTAACTATAAAAAGAATAATGTTACCTTTACAGTGAAAGGATACAGCAAACATCTTAACCAAGCACCTCCAGATGCAATGCACTGAGAAAGACACAGTACCAATCCTGTCTATTCTTACTAAAAATACATGCCTTGAATCTTAATCATGCAGAACAACTGCACAAACTCAAACAAGGGGGCAAAATGGCAAAACAGGGCAAAATGGCCTGTATCCTTCCAAAATGCAGAGATTGTGAAAGACAAAGACAGACTGAATTGCTATTACAGGTTAAAGAACAGTAATAAATTGTGACATCTAAATGCAAGATCCTGGTGCATGAAAAAAGTGTCTTTTGTTGTTGTTGTTGTTTTTTGAGACAGGATCCCGCTACGTAGTCCAGGGTGGCCTTGAACTCACTATGTAGCCCAGACTAGCCTCAAGCTCATACTGATCCTCCTGCCTCAGCCTTCAGAGTGCTGAGTTTATTGATGTTCACCTCCATGCCCAGCAAAAAAAAAAAAAAATGTCTTTTCTGTAAAAAGCATTAATGGGACAATGGGCAACACAATATTAGATAATAGTGTGAGCGTTTTTGGTGGCCTGATTTTGATCATGTACTCTAGGTCTTCTTGTTTTTAGGACTCACAGAGCAAGTATTTAGTGCAAATAAACAATATATCTGCAATTCATTCTCAAACAGTTCAGAGAGGAAATTACAGTGGTGCCTCAGTCCACAAACTTAATTCTTTCCACAAGTCTGATCACAGAAGTCATTCCATGATTCTGGCTGATGAGTTTGTGAACTGAGGTACCATGGTACTTATATACATACACATATATATGCACACAAAAAGAGTATATATGTGTAGATACATACAGAATTATATTCAGATAGTAAATTAATATATTGATGCTTATATATTTACAGTATATATTTATATATTCATTTAGAGAAAAAATAAAGTAAATGTATTAAAATGCTAACACTTTGGAACATATTTGAAGTGTGCGTAGGAATTATTTGTATGATTTTTGCCTTTTTTCTAAAAGCCTGAAATTATCTCAAAATGTTTTTAGTATTAACAGAGCTAAGGATAACATCTTGAGTGCACAGCTTCTCTCAAGCTTCCACCTAGCTTCTGTCTTTTCCAGAAGCAAACCCACTCCACGAGTCCATCATGTATTAGAGCATCTTGGCCACCGCTGATCGCTTCCTGTGCTGCTCTAACACATTCCCACAGACTGCATGGCTTGCAATATACATTTAGTATGTTATGGTTCTGAAGGTCAGGTGTCCAGAATGGGTCTTGCCGACTAATTCAAGGCGCTGACAGACCAGGAGCCTCCCTTTCAAACATCTCTAGGAGAGAATTTCTTCCTCTCCTTCTCCAGGTTTGAGAGAGGTACCTGTACTCCTGGACTCATGACACGTTCCTCCATCTTTAAAGCCAGCAACATAGCATCTTCAAATCTTCCACCACCAGCTCTTTCTTCTCTGCTCCCTTCTCAGCTTTAAAGGATACTTAAGATTAAATTAGGCCTGGTAGAATACAGGATATTGCCCCTAGAAGTTGAGGTGCTGAGCAATCTTAACTCCATTTTCACCAGGAATTCTTCCTTGCCATGTAACCTTATGTTTACAGCTTCCCAAGATTAGGATTTGGACACCTTTGCAAACCATTATTCTACCCATCATAGTTAACTCTGGCCAGGAATGCCTGGAAAGTATGCCCCATACCCAAGCCCTCCTGGAGAATCAGGTGCCTAAAATGTAACTCTTCCAGAAACTTGTTCTTAAACTACTTGAAAATACTACGGTGACCACCCCAGATGTAACTCCCTCAACTCAGCCATCCACAATACACTTACTGATTATATTTATTTCTGGTTTGGCTTGCTTCTTTAGCGTACAGCCTTCTATCTTTCATTATTGTTATTATCCTCTAACTGAGCCTAGAAATTAGAAGACTAATACAGATAAATAAATGTTTCTGGGGAAAAAAAACCTCTTCCTAATGTTTAATGTAAATTGCTTTTGTTGAAATGTAAACATATTGCTTTCTATTTTCACCACAATAGTAACAGAACAATTCTACCTACAAATTCTACCCTACAAAAAACCTTTTAGATTTAGAGCCTGTATTTCTAATCCCCAAAAGGCTAGATAACAGGTCAGCCGATCCAGCATAAAGACCAGCCAGGTTGGGTTTTGAAATGATGGAGCAGTTGTAGTTGAGCCCTACAGTAAACAACCATCCACAAAAGTGGTCTGTGTGATGCCTTCAGTTTTCCTCCCTTAGACAGCATTCCCTTCTGCAGTTCCTGACTTTCTCAAAATGACCAGTTTATGTTGCCACCCCTTAGATCTGGACCAAATTCTTCCTGAGTAATCGCTGCAAATCCAACTTGGATTTGCAGTTGTTTCCTTATCAAGTTGATAAGATCTTGTTCATCTTCCAAGACTTCTCAGATGATCCTTTTCTTTCTCCCCAAGAACAATTAGTCATTCTCTTCTTTATGCTCCTAATGGATGTACTAGGGGTTCACATCTCTAAAACACACTTGAAGTGTGGTATTGCAATTATCTCTATCACCATTAGTTTCTTGACTAATGTCTGATTATTAGGCTATAAATTCCAAGAAAGAAGCCATTGAGTTTCACAAGCCTCCTCTGATTTCTTCCTGCCTCTCTAGCTATTCTGTCTTCTATTTTTAGGTTAATTCCCTTTTATCTGGGAGAATTCCAACCTACTGTTGGATGTTCTCAACACTTGTTCTTTGGTTCTCTTCAGTGTATATTCTTCTCCCTAGTTGATTTCATCCACGTCATTGATTTCAGTAATTACTTTTATAAAAATCATCCCAGAGCTCTTCTAAAATTAAACATCACCACCTCATGGATGTCTTAAAGGCACCTCAAACAATCAAAATAAAACTCAGGACCTTTCTTTCTGGTAGTGGTTACCTTCCTACCATTCATTTTCCTGTCTCTTCCAGAATCACCATCTTAATTTCCTTTAAGAACTTCATCTC
Source organism: Dasyprocta punctata (assembly GCA_004363535.1). NCBI lineage: Eukaryota > Metazoa > Chordata > Mammalia > Rodentia > Dasyproctidae > Dasyprocta > Dasyprocta punctata. The sequence continues at coordinate 24,114 of RJWM01001522.1, read as the reverse complement.
TCCCACGCTTGGCCATGAGGTTTACCTCAGCCTCCTCCACAGCTCTAGCCTTGGGCTGTGGACTTGTAATTCAGTCAGAACAAATGAGTCACAGCAAGGTCTCATCTGGGGCTACAGAAAAAGAAGGCCCTGCCTCCCCTCTGTATTTGGCAATATACATGATTATCTTTCTTCCATAAGTGGCTGAAAGTACCCAAGGGAAGCAGAGCAGTGAGACTGATCCTTTTCATGCTGTTTGACCTCTAGACAATTCATACCATGCCTAAGGCCCATTTACACATTTTTTTCTGCTAATTTTTTCAACTCATTCCCTTTCTGATTAAGTCAATTTGTGTTTTCTATCTTGGATCATAAAGAATCTTAATTGATATTCCTTGCCTTACAACTGGGCTTCCAGAATCCTGAAACTCAATGAATTCTGTCATCATCTAGTCAGCTAAAGTCAGATGCTTAGGAAGCATTTAAAATTCCTCCTTCTATCTTGCCCTCATGTACGATATGTCACCAGGTCCTGTCAATTTGAGGCCCTACATCATGGATTAGGTAAAACAAGGAAATAGGGAATAGGAAAAGAATGAGCAATTTGATCACCACTATGAGTAATATAATCAATTCTTTGAGGGACTTCTGAAGTTATCCTGAGGGAAAATATCTTAGAAAGACCCACCAGGGACAAAGGGAAAAAGCACTGACTATCATCTACTGATGAAGTAGGGTTGTCCAATGAATGCTAACTCCCACACAGCTCACACATAGCTGCACTGGTCTTCTGCCAGGGCTCCAGGCCTGGGACAAGGAAGCACAGAATTGGTGGGATGTGGTGCAGCATTGGTCACCATAGCCTCGGCTAGAATCACAGTGAGATCAACGTGGTGCAGCACAGTTACCTGATACCATGCACACTCTGGCCTCTACCTCCCTCCCCAGCTTCCTCCCAATCTCCAGCTTCATTCAGGTCATGTGAGTCTTATCAAGCTAGATTCCATGTGTTCCCCCCCGACAACAGGAAATCTGAAGAAGTCATTGCCTCTGCCTGGAACACGCTTTCCTTTCCTCTTCATTAGTTCCCTCTCCTCATGCACTGGAGCATTACTTCCCCCGGGAAGCCTTCCTGACTGGGTCAAATCCACCCTTACCTGGCGCTCACAGCTGTGTGAGTACTCTGAAGCACCTAGGAGCCCTGTAATTGTACACACGTGTAGTCACCTATGGCTGTCCCACTCTGTCTAGGCTGTCAATATTACCAAGATATTTGGTATATTCAAGGTGTTCAATAAATTATCATTGAAAGGGAAAACAAATTCATCTCTTTATTCCTATTAGTATCTGGAACACATAAGCATGCAAATATTTTTAAGTAAGTAATCAATTAATGAATGGAGCTCATACTTTAACAAGCAGAAATATTATCTTCTGGAGGAATTATATTTCTTTTGCTGAACTGCATTCTATTTTTTTAAAAGTGCTATAGTGTGACTTGTCTCTTAGAAACCCTGGGCCAGACACTATATTTCTTTCTGTTTCTTTAAAGTTAATACCTGTAAGCAGCAACTGGATTTCTCCAGAGAAAAAACAGTTAAGAAAGAGAAAAAAGAGAAATCATTAGTGTAGATAAGAAAACTTCATTGTGGACTAAGACAGAGATGCCATCTAAAGCAAATGAGTCTAGGTTATTGACCACAGAAAGAGTAAAATTTCTTGGTATGTGAAAACCAACTCCCTAGAATCACTCTGAGCTCTCCCCTTTAGCCAGAACCATCAATTATGATTATTAAGTGCCAGCTCAACTGCTAAGAGTGGGAGGGGTAGGGAGGTTTGGTAACTAGGCAACAGGCTAGAAACGCAAAGGCAGGAGTTGTGACTCTGGCTCCCCCATAAAAGTGATAAGTGGCCTGGGGTAAACTCCCCCTGCTTTGTTTTCTTCATCTGAAAAATAGAATCACCAGTCCACATTTCTGCACAGAGGGAGAAAAAATAGAGAAACAGTACTGTGCAATTATAGAAATGTGAGCTTATGGGGGCTGGGGCATGAAGAATGCAGGGGGACCGGGTTTTCACTCAGATCACTACTTTATTACTAGTGATTTGAACCTGATATTCTGTGCCTCAATTCAGCCATCTACAACCGATTCACAGATAATGGTCAAGTCGTGACTTGAAATACAAGTTAAAAGGTACGGCCTATGATTCTGTATGATCTAGGGAAAGGTGGTAGAGGAGCTCCACCCCCACACACAGTGTCCTCAGACTTTCTCAAGTACCCTCCACCCACCTGCTCTAAGCTCCACTACCACTTTGTCCATGTCCCTATTAAAATGCAAATTGTCTTGTGACATATGTTTTACCATCACCCCTATATCTCCAAAAGAGTCAGACCGCATAGGTAGCCATGTCTGGATCTTTAGCATTAGACAGTTTCTTACACATAGCATAATAGATGCTCACTGGAGTCAGGTGTGGTGGAGTACACCTGTAACTGTAGTACAGGCTGAGGCAGGAGGATTGTAGTGAGTTCGAGTCAACCTAGGCTGCATACTGAGTTCAAGCCCAGTCTGCACTATATAGTGAGACTGGTCTCAAAACAAAACAAACAAAAAGATGCTCGTAGGAATAAGGAACTAAAATTTTGTGAATGAACAGGAAAGACTGGATCGACCTACCTCCCTGCATAAGAACAGACCCATTCCCATTTCCCTGCTTTGTTCCCATCTTCCTCAAATGATGACACTGTGCTGTCTTGGAAGGGGTACAAATGCAAAACACAAAGGAGTCTGGAAAGGCATTACAGGAGATGAGGTTGCCAGGTGCAAGTGACGGGTAAAGAGAGAAATCAGGAAGCAAACGCAGAAGTGTAGGATTTCTGACCGAGACTGTGGAAATCCCACTGAGAAGAGAGCGGGGACCCAGAGGAGAAATGGTGCAGGGAACACAGACGAGCTGAGAAGGCCTGGGGCGGGCAGTGACTCAGGCCCTGTGGGTGCTTGTGAGGCAGGGCATGTGCAGCTGGATGAGTTTGAAGAACTCAGTCCGTCTTGTGTTTTCTTCAACCTGTTTTCTCCACACAGAGTGAAGAGGCTGACATTGGGCTGAAATAAGCCCTCAGTGGACATGAATGCTCTCGGCGGTGTTGCTCACAATAGCAGGAAAATGTCCATCAGTAGATAAATGAGCAAACAGACAGTGGTCTGTCCATCCATTCCCATAAAAAAGAATGAGGTCTGGCAAATGCTATAATGTGGGTGAACTTCAAAAACACACTACATGAAGGAAGTTCCGCCACTGAAGTGTATACAGGGCAATGGTGGCAAACCTATGGCACGCACGTCACAGTGGGCACACAGCCCTCTGTCAGAACAAGAGCTGAGTGTGTGAGTTGTTTTTTCTAAACTAGAACCTCAGTGTTCAGGTTTAATTGTAGTGCTAGCCCTTTGTGATAACTAAGTGTGTTTTAGTTTGCAGTTTGGGCGCTCAGTCTCTAAAAGGTTCCCCATCACTGACAGAGGACATGATTTCACTTGTATGAAACATCCAAAATATGTAAATCCACAGACACCGAAAATGGACAAGGGGCTGCCAGGGTTTGGGGTAAGCGGGGAATAAGGATCATTATATGGGGTTTCCTTTCAGGGTGATGAAAAGATCTTGGAACTAGATAGAGATGGTGTTACATGGCATTGCAAATGCTTTACATGCCGCTGAATTTTAGAGTTTGAGCATAATTAATGTTATGTGATATGAATTTTATCTCAATTCTTAACAAATAAGCTAATGAGAAACACATCCATCTTGACAAATCCCATTGTTGGAATCTTCCTCCATTTTAGGGAGATAGAAATTGCAGTTAAAGCAAGCTTAGGGTCTCTCCTGACTTGAGGCACAGAGACTGTGGCGGCTTCCCTGCTGACACCATAGTAGGAACACTATTGCTCATGGTGTAGCCCCCAATGGTTTCGCATTGCTCTTAGAATAAAGACTACATTTCTTGCCTTGAACCATAAGGCTTAGAATAATCTGGCTCCTCCCCCTCCCACCCTGCTCACCTTTCACCTGCAGCCTACTTTCTGCCAAAGCCTCCATACGCTCTTCTGTCACATGGCCTTTGCATGTACTACATCCAAGCTCTCCCTGACTTCAGCCTAATCAACTCCACTCAATCCTATCCTTGTGGCAAAGACTGCTACCTCCCCAATCCCCACATCCATCCTCACTTTCCTCTTACAACAGTACTTCCGGTACAGCTATCCAGATACTGACATCTTCCAGGCCACCTTGTGGTTGTGTGGGGTCTATGCGATTAAGTTCTGGCCAAGCAGTGACGATATGCACAGCTTTCAGGTTGCTTCTGGAAAGCCATTTGTTTCCTCTCCGCTTCCTGGCTCAAAATGGCAACCACAGAAATAGCCTTGGAAGCCAAGTATTCAGGATGGCAGAGCTACCCATGACCCTTAAACTCCTCACCTCTGGACTGTGATGTGGGAGAAGAAGAAAACACATCTTATTGAGGCCACAACAATTCAGCACCCTCGTTAAAGCAGTTTAGCTTGTATCCTAATCTATACCTAGCTCAACTGGATCATATTAAACCCTTTCCCTGCACAGTATGACCAGTTTCAATCCTTCAGTCATGGGTGTTCTTGAATACCATAAACCTCTTATTCTATTGCAATATGTTAACTGGGGGATGGGGGGCTACTGCCTGTCTCCTCCTAAGGAAGTTCCTCAAAAGCAGAGGTCACATCTACCTAATTCACCATGCAAGCCCCAGGCCCAGCATCTACCACACAATTGGTACTCAATGATGTTACTGAATGAAAGTATTAGTTATCTAAACAATAACACCACATCACCTGTCTAGATGAGGTCAAGATGATATATAACTATAAGTGAAGCATAACTAGTCTTGAAGAAAAAACAAAACTTCATAGCATGACTTTGGAGAAAATGGCACAGATCCATGCTCTGGGGTGAAGATGAGTCCATGCGAGGTCACAAACAGCCATTAAATGCGATGACATTTCGATTGATTCTCTTTCATTATTTTTACCATTATTTAGAATAGTACCAAATAACATAGTTATAGCCCAGCAGCATTTCTCCCTCCAAATATAACTGTCATTCCTGTAGAGTAAGTTTCAGAAATGTTTATATATTATCAAAATTAAGTTTCAAAATGAGCTGCAGTATCTGGGAAAGGAGGATAATAATATTTCACAGAAACTAATTGGAAACTTGTTTTGAAATAAAGTAGTTATTATTTCCATCATGGAGAGATGAAAGTACAGAGATTTCCTTTTATCTTACCCAGCCTAGTATCTTACATTATTTATTCAAACTGAAATTAAAACCTGGCCAAATCCTACTGAGGCATTGCATATCAGTTAGAGATTACCTCTGGAAATGAACTTTTGTTCACAAATTTCATTATGCAGTTACAAATGACTATTATTAAAATGTAACATATAAAACTAAACTGTCTTTTTTTTCCTGCCATATATAAGGTTCACTTTCTTATGCAGTATTGTTCTTTCTTATGCAGCAGGCTATTTGTCTCCCCATTGCCCAAGGATCCAGACAGTTTCACAAAACCCACTCCACTGTCCTGCTTGTCCCTTAGTCCACAGGCTCTTAGGGTTTTCCACCAAAGTCCCCCAGAGACCCCTTCAAGGCCGTTTTTATTGCCCCAGCTTTTGCATTTCAAGGAACAAACACATAGTGAGTTCACCAAGACCTGCTTGCACTTCTACAGTCTCAAACATCAAGCAGAGTTACTTGTAGTAAGTGCCTGGAGTATGGTGCTGACCTCCCTTCAGGTTTCAGAATCCCTAACTCCTAAGCTCTTTCTTACCTGTCCCCCAGGCCTTCCCTAACCTCTTCACTTTTTCTGGAATGCTCTTCCTTATTTCCAGATAGCCTAACTCCCCATCTTGTCTTTCAGATCTCAATTGAGCTAAGACTTCCTCCAGAAAGGTTTCCCTAAACCTACTCCCAGCTACTGAGTCAGGCATAGTCTGTGTTGTCATGGAACCCTGGACCACATAGCACTTAAAACCATTTCTTTTTAACCTTTTCTACCTCCTAGTGGATTGCAAGCCCTGGGGGTGGGCTGGGAGCAGGTGGGGAGACAGCAGGTAGGTTGTGTTTCATCATCATTCTATCTCCAATACCAAGCACAGTGACTGGTACATAGCAATTGATAAACGTGTTTCATGAGTTTAAGTTATACATTTAACTCTGGTATCTGGACCCTGGTAAAGTTGGTCTCCAATCCGAATCCTAGAAAACACTCACTACTCTGAGGCTTTCCTGGGATTAACTTTGTGTCTTGGATTCTTTATCTTGAGAACTCTAATTTCTTCTCTGCTAATTTCCTTCCACCCTTGGAAGGTCCTGCCTAGTGCCACCAAGGTCTCTAAGTCTTTTCTGGTGAATCTGTTTGAATCATGAGCATTAACCAGTTTTTAAATCTGGTCCATTTCTCAGTCCATTTCGCCACTTCTTTGTATCCATATCTCATCTTCTTTACAGCCACTTTTTACTTTCTTCTCATGTTCCAGACTATTTTTTAGTTCCCTCTAAGTCAAACTAAAGACTGAAACATGGTATGCACTTGTTAAAAATGGGATAGCAAGAGTTTGTGAGTACTAGGTAAACTGTTACAAAACACAAAAACATTGAGAAATTTCCAGCTTTAATTTATGTGCATCTACATGACCTCCACAGTCAATCCTGCTCATACTTTTCCCAAGGACAGGACACTCTATCCCTTGTGTACCAAAAGAAATCTCACACCCCCACCTGAAAGTCACTTTTCAAGTAACCCAGGGCCCAGATGCTACCAAGCTCCTTTTATCACGTTTCTAGGTCTTAATTGTGTCTAGTTGTTTATTTGTTTGTATGTATGTTTGTTTGTTTAATTAGGATGAAACGTAGAAATGAGGGCAAGTTCTTTCCTGGGGGAAGTCAAGCACATCTTTTTTTTTTACAGATTACCTAAAGACTGTCTCTATGCACATCTTGGTTATATGTAAAGAAAAGAGGCAATCGCCATTGCTAATCTTTGTTATTGCTTGCATCATTTGCAGTATGAGAGTAGTAATAAAATCCCTTTCATCCCCTCTAAAGTTAAAATCTATTGCAAAACAAGACACAGGAGACAACTAGAGATCAAATATCAACTTTATTATTATACTTGATAAGCACGATTAGAAAACTTGGCTGGAGAATTGGGCACAACAAATTCCTCAACAAGGCAGGTTTACCCACCAGCCCCAGGCATCACTGGGAGAATGCAGGACCCTCTCACCCAGAGTGTGACTACTTCTCTTAAGCCTTCAGCACATGTCAGCATCCTAGAGATAGGAGAGCTCCAAGAAAGGCCTGAGTTAAGCATGTTTAGCTCTTTCTCCAAACAGATAAGGCCAAAAATTCAATGAATGTCACACCAAGGAAATCCATCATGAAAAATAAATGTAGAGATGGAAAGTACATAGAACAATCCATCAAATTCTATCAAAATTTCTACCCACAGCCCTAATATGTTCAAAAATTTGATAGGCTAAGGGTCCCCTTGATTCCAAGTTTACCTTTTATTGTTACCATGAGACAATATTTTAGGATTCCCAGAAGGTCTTATAGGTTTATTTGGCCTCAAACTAACCCAGAACTCATGAAGATGAGTATATTGATTATCTGGACTCGAATTAACCAATTTATCCTGAAGATGGCAATGTTTTGCGTTTTTGCATGAAATTCATACATGTTACCTAGAAAAATTCAAGGAACAAGAATTTGAAGAGAAAAACATTTTTTATTATGTTCCGTTGTTACAGGCATTCCAAAAGCTGGAACATTAGGCATCAAAAAGTTAAGAAGACAGTACTTTTCTTAACATTTATATCAAGCCAGAGTCCAATAAGAAGCTTCACAAAACTCATTGATTCACCGTCTGCTGCCATGAGTATGCTATATTTAACTTTATCTTTCTTTCTTGATTCATGGTCTTTTGGAGACTTACATCATCATTATTTATATCAGTGCTCACTGTTTGCAGATGCATACACAAGAGACAGACAAAGACTGGATTGAGTAGGTCCTAACCATGACGCAAACTGTGGCTGACCAGAAAATCCTGATGTGGTCAGACTGTTTAAAATACAAGTGAAAGCTGATAGAAATATATTACAAATGGTGATGGTAGTGGTGAGCGCCTACTGTGTGTAGATACTACTTTAGATACTTCACGCATACGAAATCATTTACTCTCACATCCCAGAAGGCAAGTGTTATTGTCTCTATTTTACAGGTAAGACAACTCAGTTGCAGAGAGCTTAACTAACTTGCCTATGGCCTTATTGCTATATAAAGTGTGGGACACTCAGGATTAGATCCTGGACACTGTGGTTTCCAAGCCCTTATTCAAAACCTCACACTAGAACAAGGAAGAATGTCATAGGAGTATTGCCCTGAACATTATAATAGGATAATTCCTCAGCAAGCTGAAGTGAGATACGCTTACACTTGCACCCACAGTTTCAGAAACACACACACACACACACACACACACACACACACTTATCAGTTACAATCTAAATAAAAAGAAGAACCTAAAAACACAGACTCACTGCTTGGGGCAAATGATAAAACATTAACAAACAACAAAGAGAAAGTCATCTATCTTAACTCCTGTTGTATTTCCATCTCCTTTGTCAAGGAAAAGTATCTTTAAACTCAGGAGGATTGAATAAACATAGTTTAGAAGAAACTGAAGTATGAGATAGGGAAGGTGATAGCAGGAGACCATCTCACTGTTTTAAATGAGTTTGAGTCTCCAGGCCTAAACAAATTATATCCAGAGTACAGAGAGACTTTGCAGATGTAATCTGAGTCACTGTCAGTAATCTTTAAGGAATCATAGAGAACAGAAAAGGTGTGGGGCAACGGAGCTAGAAAAATAGCATTCCAATTTTTCAACATAAAGAAAAAGTGCATCTATGATCTACAGATCTGCAAGCTTGATTTTGAAACAGTAATATTCAAAAATGATTAGATGTGTGATGTGTGAGCCCTTAGGGCAAGAAGTGGTGATCACTAAAAACTAGGGCAGATCTACTGGAAAAAAATAACAAATATCCTGCATGCTTCTCTTTTGGTGGTATTCAGGGCTAGTGAAAGTAAAGATGCCATGTGCACAGTGAAGAAAGTGAGAGCAACTGTGGTGGAGTGACAACTGGTGGGCCACTGGTAACACCAGCGAAACTGAATCAGCGTGGTGCTGAGTGTGGATGGCCCACTGAGCACAACTGCCAACATAACAGGGAGAACTGGAGAGGAAGAGGTGGTGTTGTTGGTTCTCCTATTGCCATTGGTTCTGCTGGAGGAGCTTGTCTGGTTTCTTTCCTGATACTAACTTGGCTGTTGTCATCATCAGAGGAGCTCAGGACCTCATTGTTACTGAGAGTGGCTGCTGTTCACTTTGGGGGAGCTTTGATCCTTACTTTGAGCCTTGCTTCCTGGCTCCAGTGCAGAGCCCTCAGTTGCTGGCACAGATCCTTCATCCCACTGGCACAGACTTTCTGGCTTCCACCATTGATCTTGGGGCCTTCCCAACGCAGATGCATGAAAGAGACTTGCATGAGACACTGTCATGGGCTTTCGTCCTCCAGTTTGACCCATGGGGGACATTGTCATGGGCTCCAGGTTTTCAACTGGACTCATGCAGAATGTTGCTGTGGGATCTGAGCCTCAGCTGGATTCTTTGGTGTCTTTAGTGTATGGACAGATTTCCTGCACTTTTTGTATTTGAGTCTTTGGGTAACCATTATAAATAATTCCATACATTATGTGTCCTATATTAAATTACTTTCCTTACAAATCCTGACTGCAACAGCAACCTTGGTGAGCCTTCTGTTACCCTATAGGTCACCAGGGTTGATTCCGGCGATCTGGCCGAGTGTCGGGGACCTAGTCTGCACGCTTGCTCAGAGAGAGAAAGGCTTTCACGTGGATGAGGGAATATGACTCCTGCACTTCCTCAGACCCTGCAAACAAGCTCAGATTCATCTATGGCTTATATTAGTGAAGGAAAGTATACTGACAGCCTCTGAATATTCTTAGGAATCTTATGGATATGACGGTGGTTTTAATAGAACCAATACATGGTTGCCCATACGTACAATAAAGCTTCTGCTTATGACTCTAGTCCTCTGGGCCTGAGCCCTCTTCCTTCAGACAGCTCCATAGCCCTGTACTCCCTGCATCAGGACTCTGTCCAAGTGTCCCCTCCTTAGAGAGGCCTTTAGCCAAATAAGATAGTAGTTGCTCCTCCCTCATACTCTGAGTACTTTATTTTTATTTTCCTAGTTTCTGCCACTACCTAATATGATATATTGCACCTATTGTTATTTGACATTGTATTATATACAAGTTTACACACACACACACACACACACATACACACGTGTGTCTCTTGCAGAGCTAACCAGTTCTATGCAACTGCTACTCCTACGTTATGCTGAAGCCCAGCCCTTTTGCAGGTCAGCTCCACTACCATGTCCCTAGTCACTCAAATATTGTGGTGCTCAATAAATACTTATTACTTAATAATATCAGTCTAATTTAATGAATGTCAACTTGGAGAACAGTATCTAGTGGCTACAAAATTCTGTCCTTGGCCCTATCCAAAATATCACCTCTGCACCGCCCCATGTGCGTCCCTCCTGAAGCTGCACATGTGGGTGAAGAGGATGAGCACCCCAATAGAAGACTGTTTCCTTGGTCAAAGATATACGAGTAGCTGTGTTCCCCTGCTAGAACCTCCAAACAAGCACTCAAAATATTATCCCTGACCTAATTAAGAAGAAAGAAGAAAACTGAATCTGAGCTACTGCCAAAAAAATATACCATTATTACCATCATCATTACCTACCATGCAATAGTCATTGTAATGGGCTGATCTTACTGCAAATTCTCATAACGAATCTAGGAGATCACCTTCATTTTCAGATGAGCAAACAGGACTTGGCGAGTTTAAATAACCTGCCCAATCTCAAACAGCAAGTACATGATGAAGCTGGGATTAAAATCCAAGGTATGTCTCACTGGAAAAGTACATTTATTTTTTGCAATACTATACCATTTGAAAAATATGGGCAAGCTATTAAAATTTGCAGCTGACAGGAAAATGAATATATTAGAAGAAAAAAATCAAGATTTTACAAAAGTTTGACAGATTTCAATGGCAGGCCAGAGTTTTAAAAACATACACAGTATTTGGTATAAATATGAGTTTTGAAATAACAATTTTAAGAATCAAATGCACAGATATGTGGTAAAGATAAATAGTTATTTCTCTGAAAGAGACCAAAAGGTACCAACTGACCACAAACTTTCTCTGAACAGACAGTAGAGGTGGCTGTCAAGTAAACTAAAACTGTCTTACACTGTGTTATCAGAGGCTTTTAAAGGGAAAAGGATTCCATTGTTATTCTGCTGAAGCTAGACCAGGAAAACCAAAGCCAATGGTGAAAGTCTTGTTACGAATGCAATGATTAAAGGACTTGCTGAAGCTTGGCCTGGGAGAGAAAAGACTCAGGAGTAAGAGATCTGCTTCCTTATCTGAAGGGCTGTCACAAAACAGGAGGATGTGCTCTCTTTCTCCTGATGAGTGAGGCTACAGGACACAGGTTTACCTAAAGATACAAAGCCCACTAAAAACCAACTGCCTTCTGAGCTCCCAATCTATTCAAGCAGAGATTATGTGACAAACCTGGCCTGCGTGCTTGATTATCTATATACAGGGGTGGGAAATTAGATTGACTTCATGTATTTCTTCGGTGCAGCCTCCTTCTCCATGCAGTGGCCTTATTTTCTGAACTCCAAACCAAGAACTATGATTCTATAAAAGAACTTTATGTCGCTTCTGGGTATGAAAGACAGTCCAGCAGATAAAACACCTAACCACTGTAGTTTCTGGATATGTCAGTGACTGAAATGATGGAAAAATAAGTAAAACTGGGACTTCCCTAGAAAGGGGAAGCAGTTCAGTCACTCTACGCAGGCATCTAGCTCTCTCCATGTGATCACGCTTCATCCAAGGAGGTGGACATTCCTGGTAAGAGTTCACTCATTTTTTCCTTGCACAACAAGTTTTCTTGAACTTTTCCTCCAAAAACTGAATGCCAAAATATAATTACCTATTTCGGTGCATTTTCATTTAGAAAATCAAGAGCCATTGGAAAGGCTTCTTGGAACATAATCAAGAATATCAGGCCCTCCTACAGGAGCTATGCCAACCCTTCCTTTATGACATGGCTTCGACCTCTGTGCGCAGAGGAATGAATGCTCTGCTCTATGCCGCTCATCAAGATTCCAAAGCACTGGGTTCTTTCCACCTGGACCAGAGCACCTCTCCACCACCTCACCACTTTGGGCTTCTTGGACAAAGAGGTGGGGAAGACAAAGACTGCCCTTTGGCCAGATCTGGACTTGTACCTCTGTCCACAAGAGACCAATCAGACTGATTTAAGATACTGTCATTCTATGTATCATGCATTGGGCTGGTATCAGCTGTTTCCTATTAGGCACAATGTTCTTTTCAATAAACTACTTTGTTTCACACTGACAGTCATTTTTCACCCTGCGTGGCAGAATTTCAATGCCAAGAATCCTGTATTATACAGTAAACAAACAAAATTAGGCTCAAAATTGCCTTTTTTGATTTTGATATATTAATCAACTCTTCAGGAAAGCTTCTAAACATTTTCAATTACATCAAAAACAGGCTGGCAACATTTTCCAACTTCAACAAAAGCAGGCTTAGTTAAAGGTTTGTTTTCTATTCCACTGATACTCCATGTTACATATTTGCAACGGTTTCGGTTTTAGGACAGATTGATTAATAGCATTGGTTCTAAAATCCCAGCATGTCCACAGGAAACAAAAAAGTATTTCCATCTGTGATCTCCATTATCCAAGACAGAACTACCTATTTTGGTGTGTTTGAGACTATGGGCCTGAAGGCTGCTTCCAGTGCTCACGGTGAGCACTTGAGAGCCGAAGGCCAAAGAAGGCTCCAATGAGCCAAGGGGAAAGAGAAGTCTCTATACCCAAAGATCCAACCTCCCTTCTACACTTTATACTGGGCAGGAAAACTGGCATTTTATTCAAAAATGCAAATAGGTTGACAAACAAAACAGGAAGAAGTGTATGATTCACAAGAGATGTACAAAAGAAAAAATACAGGACAATTATGTGTTTTCATTAGGTGACAACAGCAGCTAAAGTGCTTAAATCATGTCTCCTGCTACCTTCTGTAACAACTGAAAACCACAGGAAGAATGCTACCAAGACAACTGAAATGTTTACACATCCTTCCCTAAATATGTTCCTCAAGAAAAGAGATTAGGCCTACTCCAGCTGCTAATTGTTAGTTTTTTGAAACCTTTACAGAACTATCTTATCTATTAGTTAAAACACAAGTTATCAAGATTTATAGAATTTTTGTGATTATCAATATGCACCACATGCAAAAATATAGAAGAATTAGAATTCAGGTCTGTTTGCTCAAAGGGGGTTACAATCTGTGGCAAAACTGAACAAAACACTTGTAAAACACGTTAATACTCCAAATGTGAAATTAATGTGATCCATTAATTCACTAGATGAAACTGTGTCAGTACATTGGCTTTTCACCCTTATTAAAACAAAACAGAATTCAGATGCTTTCAGCACTTGAAGGCGCTTCTTTGGGAAGACAGAAAGTGCTGTGGTTGGGAACGGTTTGGAATGTGCCCTCCAAGGATTCACCCCACAAGTCTTGAGAGCTTGGTCCCAGTGTGGTGGTAATGAGAGTGGTGGGACCTTTACTAGGTGAGACCTAGTGTACAGTCCTTGTGTCACTGGGGGAGCTGTCCTTGTAGCTCTTACAGGACTCCGAGCACTCATGAGAATGAGATGTTATAAAAGCCCAAATCCTGAATCGCTCTTGCTTCCTGTTTGGCAGTGTAACTTCTTCCCACACATGATCCTGTCACTAAGACACAATCTGTCGCGGGTCCTCACCAGAGCAGAGCTGATGCTGGTGCCAAGCCCTTGAATCACCTGAACTCTGAGCTGAGTAAATCTCTTGTTTTATAAATTTAGCCTGCCTCCAGTGTTTTGTTATAGTAATGAAAAATGGACTAATACAGAGGGGGTGATCAGTTAAGCACAGCTCTGCTCTATGATTTTGCACACACACACACACACACACACACACACACTCCTTGGCACTCCTTAACACAAATAAGACAGACTAAACTATTCGAAAGACTTTATTATTTCACGTTGTGTAAGAAGCATAACAGCAGTTAATCTTTAGAGTCTGGCAAAACAGTTACTACATAAACCTAGTGATCCCACAAATACTCACATTCTTATTTCCTAAAGATGCTAGCGATTCAATACCTACCTGAGGTTGTGGGCTTCATGGATGCCAGTAAAGACAGAATTTTAGGACCTGTTCTAGGAGTTTGCAAAATTAGGGACACCTCTCCTCTCCAGCATAAACTGTGTTTTAATTCTTAATATGGCGGTAGGGAGGAAATTTCAGTACCCCAGAAGAAAAGAGACACATAAAAAGACTCGTGTGCTTCTTATTTCCTACAAAATAAGACAGCAAACATCTCATATTACTACCAGTATGCTGCCTATAGTTGAGGATTTTTAATCATCAAGACTGGCACTGTTCAATTAGGGAATGGAAAAAGAGAGTGGGGAAGGGTTTTACCTTCCAGGTGAGTGACATAGAGACTGAGTTGGAGAAGGGCTTCCCAGCAAACAGACCAAGAGTCCTGAGAAAAGTTTTAACCTTCTATGGGCAGAAATTTTTAAAAGACACCTTAGTAACATCCAGTCGCATCTTTGTTCTGCTTCATACTGAACAGGAAGAAATAAGTTTCTTCCCAATCTCTTTGTATGGATATACCTACAAAAAAGTGCTAGCAGAAACTTTTTAGTTTAAGAACAGGCTTTTTAAGTGGGTATATCTTAAGCTTTATGTAAATTTTTTCCTACTTTCTCAATTTAGATATTCTGATAGTGTGTTTGACAGAAACAGGCATAGGAATTTCATTCTTAGATTAAGAACAATGATCACAGTCTACTAATCTATTTATTACCAAGAGAAGGAATCACTAAGTGGTAATGCCAAGGGCTGAGGACCCCCTGGTAACTGTATTAAGGGTTTGTTTTAATAGGCCCTATCAGTTCCATTTACCTATGGTTTGCTTTGCCAAGATAACTTGTAACAACACCTGTCTTTGTGGTATAATCTTCAATAAGACCTCATCCCTTTCATTCATGGTTTGACCCCTTGTGGGACTGAGAATAAATCTCCCAATAAGGCCATAATATTCAAAGAAGAGTTACTCACACAGTAAGAGGATACATACTATTCCATCAGTAAGTACACATGGTAAGGACACATTGAGGGGATGCTAGCCATAGTACACTGACTTATTCAGGAGTGAAATTAATTGAGGAAGATTTTGTAAGGGTGATTAGCCCTCCATATAGACTTGACAATAATCCAGTTACATGTATTTTAAAAGGCTATGAACTACAACCCTAGTGATTTACATGAATTAATTAACATCTGTGTCTAGAAATTATCCAGCATTATATTATATATAATGTCAAAGTAATTTGTTTCATTTAACACAACAATCTTAATTCATATATTTTCAGTCTTCTTAATCTATAGCTGCTATTGAATGAATCTGTTCATGAGTTTAAAAAGGAAGTGAAAAGTTAAGTCTAAGACATCTAAACTAAATATGTTTGTTGGGAATACATCAACACAAAGTTGATGCTTATGTTATGTAACAGAAGGTCCACATCATTCCTTGTACCAAATGAAGTAATTCCCCATTCCAGTTGACCTACTTAAGTGTACTCTACCCCAAAATGATGGTACCCAAAGAGTTTATGGAGGTGAAAACACTGCAGCAAAAAGGGGACTCGCTGAGATTAATAATTTTATAGTTAAAATTTTGGAAGACTGTACCTAAAATACTAACATGGAAATGACTATGGTTAACATAAGTTTAAATACTTACAAATATCAAGACAGTGGCAATAGGCAAGTTAAACCAGGAGAAAGGAGGCTCAGCCTGGTCCTATGGAGAAATTTTCAGACTTCAGCTCACTGTGGCAGAGAATACCAAAAAAAAAAAAAAAAAAAAAAAAAAAAAAAAAAAAAAAAAAAAAAAAAAAAAAAAAAAAAAAAAAAGCAGAAATATGATTAAATGACTTTACATCATACCAGCTAGTATATTTTGTATTGAAAATAGGTCAGCTAAAATTTGCCTAAATAATAACATTGTATCACAGAACAGGAAGTCTAGAGCTTGGCTCTAGGGTAGGTTGGTAATTCCCCAGCATCAGCAAGGATCCAGGTTCTTCCCATCTCTCCACTCTACCTGCACTGGTTGCCTTTGGAGGCTGATTCTTCTCAAGGTTCTAAAATGCCTCTGCAGTTCCAGGAATCATGAAAATGACAGAAGTGGCAGTAGTGCTTCCTTCTAAGTGTAAATTTCATGTGAAAGCAGGATGACCACCACCACAGACTCTCCCTCAGGACTCAGCCAAAGTGGTGTCACAAACTCAGATCCAAATACGTCACAGGAAAGGTAATAATTAGAATTTAATTAAACTGTCTGGTGCAGACTATTCAAGATTCATTTCCTTTCAAGGCGAAAGGGAACTCTGGCTTCCCCTAAAGCACATGACCTCCCAATATTTGAAAATAAAGTTCTAGCTAGAAACCAGACTGGTGAGAAAAACAGTGGATTAGGCAACCTAATGTAACTGATATACCTAATAAGAATTAGAAATAGAATTTAGTTCATCTTACTATGGCTCAAATCATAAAGCTGACACTAACAGTTTAAAGGTGGGCGGTCCCACATATCTAGGATTGGCCATTGCTACCACAGCAACGTGTCTTCCTAGAGACCTAGAAAGCTATGAATCTCTCTTTAAAAGGCAGCAAGTGAGTATAATTGAAGCACAAATCATTTCTAAATTCATATCATCTACATGAACCCAGCATAGATATTTCCTCTTTTATTGAAAAAGGCAAAGTTCCCCTTACTGGAAATTGGAGTTCCGCTGAGTTTCCAGTAAGTTTCACATTCCAGATGTGCATTTGTAATAAGTTTATATTGTTGGATTAGGCTCAATTTGTCTAATGAGCTACTAAAGTGCTCAATTGTTTATGCAAATTAGGAATCATGACTGCAGTAAAAAGTAATGTATTATATAATGTATCTCCTGAATATATTCAGGAGATACACTGTTTAACTTTCATTTCACTCTAAATTGTTCATTTATTACATGGCCACCTCTCACATAGGAAAAACAGCTAAAATGATACTTGCTAAATGTATGTCCTTCCCTAAAATATGTAATAAACTCTAATGAGAAATAATACTGACATATTCTACTATGTTAAGGGATGTCAGGAGAGACAATGTGGTACAACTATAAGGCAAACAACTAAGAAATAAGAATTCTAATTCTAATCATTTATTAAGTATGCACTGGGCACCAGTCACTATACTGCTTCACTTGTATTAATTTACTTAATCCTTACGATAACCCCGTAATCTATGTACTACGATTACCCGATTTTCAGGTGTGAAAACCAAAGCACAGCTGGGTTATGTAACTTGCAGAAGGTCACTCGGTGGTTAAGCAGCAGGGCAGGATTCAAGTCCTGTGACTTCAGAGCCAAAGCATATAATCATGATGCATACTGACTCTAGGCCTGAAAATAATGCTAGTCACTTAAATGTGCTGATGTCTCAGTTTCCTACTGAGTTAAAGAAACTGGCAGATGTATTTCAGAGAATTTCCACGCCAACACTTAAGATGCCATGGAAGCTGTGACCTTTAGAAACATCTTCCCCTGCGAAAAGGTTTATATTAAGATTACATTTATCACACAACTGAAACCCGTATCTGGACTTCATAGTAACAACAACTGCAAGGTGATTCAGAAGACAAAAGAACTAAAAACCCAACCATGGCACATAAGTCACAGGAAAAATACTTCTCCTGGGCCAGAGAGTTAGCTCAGTGGCATGGCGCCTGCATGGCAAGCACAAGGTCCTGAGTCCAGTTCCCAGTATTAAAAAAAAAAAAAAAATGGTTAAAAAAAATACTTCTCCTTAGAGGAATAAGGTACCAGTCTTAAACTCGCTAAGTGCCCCAGACACTGGAGTGATGCCCATCTGGAAGGCAGACTGCAGACTGAATTTCCCATAGCAAGGCCTCAGAAGTAACTACAGATCTTTCTCAAAGCATGCCACAATGTTTCATGACATTAGGCAAGAGAAAATTCCCACTCCTCAGTAAAGTCTCTCCTCTATCTGGGCTCCTAAAAGAGTTAGACATTGATTTTAAACTATCTCAATGAATAAAATTATGAGTATTTATAAGATTTCTCAATATCCCCTTTGTGGTATCCAAATGCAGAGGCACAAGGGTAGATGTATGTAATTATAAAATAATTAATAATAAATTTATTTCTCTGAGCACTATGAATTAATCGTCCACAACAGCAGCCTACCATTCAGGTTGTCTGAAGGCTAAAATACTCTTTCTAAAGGAATAAAGTCTCCAGTTTATTTGAAGATTGTAAGCAGGACTGGGCAGCACAGACATATGAAACAGCTCATACTTGCTGTACTTTTTCACTGTGTGTGAAGAGGGACATCAAGTGGTCTAAAATCTGGAAACTGTCGTGTCAGGGGCTTTTTCTCTACCCAGAGCTGACAACCTCTGATGAAATAGTTATAGCAGAAGTATGCAAAAAATAAAAAAAAATCTTAAGTAATCATTCAAATACTTTCAGTAAATTTCTGATAAGGATCAATTTTATTTGGAATATAAGAGTTTTCTATTGGGTGTACAGCAGTATCTCTATTATGTCCAATAGATAAGGAAAACTACAATGTTATGAATTAAAAAACAGTTCATATAGTATGTATATATGGGTATGTTGTTTTATAGATTAATTTGCTTTTCTAATCACACTCTTTTCATATTAGATAGCAAACTTAATTTGCTATTGCTGAACAAAAAAAAATGACCAAAAATGCTTAAAGCATGATGAGCAGCAAGGTCAAGTTATGAAAAAAAATTGTTACAGACTGCAACAGTTAACCTATAACAGTTTTTTTTTAAAGATAGAACCGGATTTGGAATATATTCCAAATAAATACAAGCACTGGGCACTTATATTTCCATACACTTGCACTTTTTGTCATAGGTTGATGGATAAATTGAGATAAGTTTTATCACATTTTCCACAAAAAAAAAAAAGGTTAGGCTGCCAGAGAACAATACAGAAAACCACTGAGGACAAAAACCATCTGCCTGTCATTTAAATATTTCCTCAATCAAAAAAGCATGAAGTCTTTTTAGATTATTTCTCCCTTTATTCCTTCAGGCCAGTCAAGTTCTATGGGCAAAGGACAAAACAGATGGAATTACTACTCTATCTTGCTGAGCCACTGAGTTTATAGTAAGATTAAAGCTAATATGAAAATTCAACAGGAGTCATACATTATGAACCACAAAACTCACTCTGTGCCAGTGAAACTCAGGGAACTCGGGGAAATGGAATTGTCAGTGAGGTCATGACAGCATGGCAGGAGAGCTGCTCCGGCCCAGGACTGAGCCAGGGCCATCTTCTTCCAAACTTCGGCAAGTTTCTAACTGCTCTAGATCATGTTTGCTAATCTGTAAAGTGGAAATATCAACACCCACATCAAAGGATTACAGTGAAAAGGAAGTCCTCAGATTGAAAGCACTTCCCAGAGTACCTGCACACGGCAGCTCTATCCATCAGCAGCTGCTACTCTTTTTAACCCACAAGGAAGATCATTCAACTGAAGGGTAGCCTTTGGACAGGACAGCCCGAACTGAGAATATCTCTCATTTTACACCTTGAAGTCACTTATTTAAACTTTTCTACTCATTAATTCTCTTCTAAAATTTTAGTTCCAAAAGTACTGTAGCATGCATTTTTAAACTAAAACTATGAGTAGGTTAAAAGTGAGAGTCCTTCCCACCTCTGATGCTATCATCATTCTTAAGAATGACCTCTGCTCCCAGTTCAACGTATATACTCCTAACCCTCCTATGTTTAAAAATAGTTGTTTTCTTCATTTTTAAAGTGGAAATTGATGTGCTGGGCGTGGTGGTGCACACTTGTAATCTGAGCACTCGAGAGGCTGAGGCAGGAGGATCCTTGCAAGTTCGAGAACATCCTGGGTACAAAGTGAGCTCAGGGCCAGCCTGAACTGCATAGTAAGACCCTGTCTCAAAAAGACCAAAAAAAAAAAAAAAAAGGAAATTGAGCCATGTAACAAAACTTACTCTAATTACTCTAATTGCTTTTTCACTTACAACATAATCCAGATATTTTTCAGAATGATAGTATACTTAGATTTACTATTAAATTTTACTATTTTATAAATTTACTATTAAATTTTAAATAAGTAAATAATGAGATGTAAATAAGTAAATGAATTGTTAAGTATCTTTCATGATTATCTAACTTGTTAGCATAATGATGTCATTGTGATTATGTTTTAAATTCTAGTTTTTTAAATCTACTTAAGTATTTATAGATAAATTACATGGTGTCCAGGATTAGCTTCAAACTGGAAAAGGGATGGAGAGAAAGAAGCTGGGGGGACATAAGTAAAACAAGCTTGACCATGAATTATAATTAAGCTGGCTGATTAGTATGTAGAGATTAAATTATTGTCTTCTCTGTATTTCTGGCTATTTTTAAAACTTTCTACTTTTAAAGTTTTCCTCTTTATCATTTATGACTAAATGCCAAACAGCCATACTTTTAAATCACAGCCATTAATTCCTAACTAATTAACAGTAATTTATTCAAGACTAATCATTCCTAACACAGATCCCTTAAGCAACACGAACAAAGAGCAACTCAGTCTCCTTACAGTTTGGATGATGCCATAAAAATCCAGCTACAATAGCTAGCCTGGAGAAGCAATGTTCACTAATGTTGGGGGAGCTATTTATTGAAAAGTACAAATTATACACTATTATAATTGGTTTTTAGAGTAACTGAAGAAGTATTTTCCTTTTTCTTTTATATTGGAATTATTACAGCTGGATTAAAAAGGAAAACAGATGCCTAATCTATGTACAGTAAAGAGATCATACCTGGTGTGGTGGCACATGCCTGTAGTCCCAGCACCCAGGAGGCTGAGGCAGGAGGATCATTGCAAGTTGGAGACCAGCCTGGGCTACAAAGTGAGCTCAAGGCCAGCCTGTACTGCATACAGAGATCCTGTCTCAAAAAGACGAGAGAAAGAGAGAGAGAGAGAGAGAGAGAGAGAGAGAGAGAGAGAGAGAGAGAGAGAATGCACATAAAATCACCAAAACTTAGTCACACTGAAGCAAAGAGAAAAGTCTGTTACGATACTCCCAAAGAATAATTTTTGGAGTCTATAACCTCTGTTTTACTCTCTGCATGCCTCGCCAGTTCCAAGAATGTAACTGAGCCCTTAATATTTCTTGCTTCTGGGACAAAGAAAGAACTCTGCCAGGCACCAGTTAGAAACTGCCTGAATTCTACAGTTCTCCCTAACTTTTGTAAACAAATGCTTACACTCAGTAAAGAGGTAGGTCCCTGCAGCCTGGAGGCAGAAGGCCCAGGAGACACAGAATCGAACAAGGGAGTGCCTGGGTGGTGCACTCAGAGATATTGGATGCTAGCTCTGAGTTCAAAATTCCTGAGTACTAAACATGGACTGGAAGAGGAGGAGGATAAGACTCTAAACGGATCAGATGGATGAAAAACGGGCATCCCCACATTATCCAATCAGAGTCAATGATCAATGACCAGGCGGGACTTCTTCACCTAAGCTTTGGCTTGACCTAAGATCCTCAACCTCAGAGCGAAGTCTGTGACAGGATAGCACTAATAAAGGTTCAGGTTTCATTGCCACAGTATGATGAGATCTGATGTTTGGATCTGAGTGGGACCGAAGAAAATAAATACATGTAATAGTTCTTTACAGATCTGAGTTTATGGTAGTTAGTTCATATAGACTACTCCTTAAAAAAATCAATCATGCCAAAAATAGTGGTTATAAAAGCATTATGCTCCATGCTCAATAGTCCTTCACATTTGCACAGCTTTGTACATCTGGCAGGGTGTTTCCACGTGCTATTTCACTTGACCCACACAGAAGTCAGAGTTCAGTGACTCTGCAGCTGCTGAGACGAGAGGAGGAGGAGTGAAGTGGCTTAAGGGGAGAGAGAGTCTTCTCACAGACATGAGGTCTCCTGTGTTCTGTGTCTGTCTCTGTCTCTGCCTCTTTCAACACATCCTGTCCTAATACTTTGTAATGCCGTCTTAGAAGAAGTAAGGATTGCTGGGCTAGTGATGCAACTCACAGACAGAGCGCCTGCCTGCCATGCTCCAGACCCTGGGGTTGATCTCCAGCAGATTTAACAGAAGGTGCCTGTGAGGAGTAGGAGTTAAGGAAATGAAGTACCCATGACTTTCCTTTTCTACTTTGTACATTCCTATTTGTTTTAGTATTGTTGCAATAAAATATATTACTTTTGTAACATATTATAATTTGAAAACTAATCTTTTTTAATCAAAAGAATCTAATGAAAATCTTTTCCTCTTTTAACACAAAACATCACTGCCAACTAACAAAATAGATAAAAACATATAACTGTTCCTTAATACTTTACAGCGTTCTTCAAAGACAGAACTGTCTTTAATTATTCAGTTTTGTCTTAAAAACCTTAGTTTGTCCATGTCCTCTGGGCCAGGAATTTTCAAGTTCAGTAAAAACACCAGAGACAGAAAACAGTCACAGAGCTCAGAATTAAGAATTCACTCTCCACCAATCTACACCACCTTGTGAGTCTGCTGGCCTGAAAGCATCCGCCAATGATTTTCATGCATGCTCTTAAAACATTTGGGACCACTTGAAACAATGTTTGGGGCATGAAAATACTGTATATGGTAATACAGAAGAATGGTTTTATTTCTATTTTAAAGTTGTAACAGGAAAAACAAATTCTACAAAAGGCAAAATGCATTTTTATGTCTGAAAAAGTTACTACAAATAACAACATGGCTGTGTGGTGGTGCACACCTGTAACACCAGCACTTGGGAGGCCAGAGAACTGCTGCTAGTTCAAGGCCAGGCTGACCTACATAGGGAGACCCTGCTTCAAAAAAACCCTAAGTAAATAAATAGATGACAACATGACCACCACAAACGTGTATGTCCTTATTTTTTAAGTGGACTTTTTGTTTCTACACTGGTGGAAACCCTGTTCTTAACAGTGATTTCCACAGTTGAACTGGATTGTTAACCTGTTTGGCTTGACAGCCACCCAGCTTAGAAAAGCACACTTCTGGGTGTTGGGTAGATCATAGAGATGGGACCACGGGTACAACATCTGGTCCCTGGTCCTTCCTCTGGCATGGTTTCCCTACTCTGCTTCCCAAATGGGCAGCTTTGCTCCAGCATTACTTTCCACCACGTTTCTGAATTGGAGTCGGCTAGCCATGGACTCAACCCTCTGAAATATGAGTCAGATAAACGTCTACTTCAAATTGTTGGTATCAGGAATTATGTGCCAACAGTGTGAAAGCTGACCAATACAGTGGTAAAGGGACATAAAAAGGTGAGAACCATGGTCCTCGACTTGGGTCAAAAATCTCAGAAATCTTCTCAACTACTGATTTTGACTTCTGTAACCTGGCCTTTTTTTTTTTTTTTTTCCCTAGGAATCAGAACTTGTAGGCAGAGGCTGGGATACAGCTCAGCAGCACAGTGCGCCTGCCTAGCAAATGTGAGGTTGTGAGTTCAATTCCTGGTATCAAAAAAAAGGGGGGGGCTATTTGATTTCCCTAGCTCTCTGATTTAAGACCTTTCTTTTTCTTAATAAATACACAATTTTATTTTCCTCTTCAGGAAAATAAATATCCATGTCTGCTGTGGCTTTATTTCATGTCCACTTTTCTTTGCTTTCAGAAACCTCCAAAAAAAAAAAAAA